>JAJAGP010002387.1:0-5000 GCA_025084515.1 Ancistrus triradiatus | reverse complement strand
ACCAAGATGTTTTCCTGTTTTGTCTGGTCAGCTTAATTTAATTTGTTAAAATACTGTACATCCATTATTCCATTTCAGACCTGCAAGACATTCTTAAAAAGTTGGGACAGTAAAGCTTAAAAGATGATTTTGCACCAATTATACCAATCTATGAAGTGTTTCAGGTGTTATTTTGTCCCATTCTTAAGGTGTGCATGGTTGTTGTCACAATTTCATTTCAACATTCTCCACACATTTTGTACTGGGGATATGTTAGGGGTGCAGGCAGGCCAATCCAGTACCCATACTCTTTTGTTCTGCATCCATGCCTTATCATGTGTGCAGCAAGTGGTTGTGCATTGTCTTATTGAAAAATGCATTGCCTCTGCCCTCAAAGACTCAGAATTTCATAGATACTGCTTGTGATGACGAGCTTATGAGGTGACGTCCTCACCCGATGCTTATGTGTGGAGTAATAGTTATTAGTCATGTTTATGCATTATTTTTTTTAACTTTCACGTAGGTTTTGTGGTTTCTAGCAATAATTATTGTGATTTGGAAACAGGTTGATGTGTGTATTGAGGTGATTATGCATTTAAAACGACGGGAGAACTATTTCGGGACGCGCATATTAAGAGTTGGGGGAACTTCGATTGCTTGGTGGGCATGTGGGAGCGATTTGTGGGTTCTCACAGAAGGTTTCACTAACTGGTATGTTAATGGGATGATTGAAAGGACAATAAACTAAGCGTTTATCAACTAAGGACTTGGTCGACTGAGTTTCCTATCACCTCTCTTGGCCGCTTATGCTTATGTTACCGCACATGGTGGCAGCGGTTTTTCCAGTCCAGTAGGAAGCTAGTTTGACGTGATGCCGCCTCGCAAGCAACCTAGGCCTAGAACTGAGGAAAGTGATGAGGATTCCTATGATGACAGGACAGGCCAAGCGGATTTTGAAGGAGATACACGGACAAATACGGTACCTGACTCTGCTTCGGACAATATGGCTCAAATTGGCAGCATGTTACAAAGTTTCATGTTAACTCAGCAAGCACGGGAGGAACGCATGGAACGAGAAGCGCAACGTCAGGAATATAGGTGGCGAACATTACAACATCAGCTTCAAAATGAGGTACAACAGGAGCGTCATGAACGACAGTCATTGGGAGGTGAGACAGTTCGAGCTCTTCATGTACCATCCACATCTACTGCGGCAGAGGTAGTGCCTGATGCACAGATTATTCATCAAATACAACACGTGGACACATCAGCACAGCCACGACCCCCGCCACCGCCGGTGGTACCATACAGACCAACAGCTCCTTAACAGCCATTACTGCCGTGTGAGGGGTGGGTCAGCTCCAAGATGTTACCACTCCACGATGATGAAGATATTGAGCGTTATTTGACCATGTTTGAGCGAATTGCCCAGGCCTGCAGATGATGGCCAATAGAAGATTGGACACTACCTTGTACTCTTACTCACAGGTAAGGCAAGAGCTGCCTATGTCGCTATGGATACGGATGATACTTGGAGTTGGCATCAAGTCAAACAAGCTGTGTTGCAGAAGTACGTGATCAGTGTTGAGACTTATAGACAATGTTTTAGGGCTAACATAGTAAAGGATGGTGAAACCCCTAAGGAATTACAAGCACGCTTAAAGGATTTGTATGATAAGTGGATGACTCCAAAACAACGGACTAAAGAGGAGATTGTGGGGATTTTCTTGTCCTAGAACAGTTCTTAAGTGTGATTAATTCTGAACTGCGTACTTGGATAAAGCAGCATAACCTCGCCTCGTCAAGACAAGCGGCTGAACTGGCAGAAACTTTATATCAGCGCAGCAGTCGTCTACAAACTACCAGTTGGGGCGGATCAGTGATGCTACAACTGGTAAGTCTGGGGGAGGGTATGGCCCTAATCCCAATCATAGAGGTGCTAGACCCTTTAGCTATAAGACATCTCTCGTAAAGACTTGGGGTAATTCAAATAAACAGTATATGCCTCAGAAACCGGCGTATCTTGTGACTGCAGGGATTGTTAATCAGGCTCCTTACGCGGTCACCTTGGGCAGGGATATTCCTATCTTGGCTGATCTGTTGCAGGGGCATTATAAGTTAGAGGCTCTCGTGGTTACACGCTCACGGTCTAGACAGACAGGACTGCCAAATCTGGAGCTTGATGTACTACCGTTTGCTGAGACAGGCAAGGTTAGAAATTCCAAGATGGAGAAGCGAAGGGAGAAAATAAAGGGTACCTTTATGTCAGAACAATTACCTAATCCTGATTTTACGGTTTCCGGTATTGTACCTAGTGATATTGCGGAGATGCAAAAACTAGATGTTTCCCGAACACCGTTATTTGACAAGGTGGGGAAGGGTGAGTTGGGATGTATGGCTTCGAACGATGGGCAATTTGTTATAAAGGATGACAAATTATGCCGGTTAAACAGTATGGGTGAGCAGCTGGTCGTCCCCAAAAGTATGCGAGCAACAGTGTTGCAGTTGGGGCACTCTGGTCCGAGTTGCCAGTAGATTTTATTGGCCAGGGCAATATTTAGACGTTAACTTTTGTAAGTCATGCCCATAATGTCAGTTAACTGCGCCTGTCAAGAAGGGCGCCTCTGATGAATCTACCCATTATAGATGTACCTTTTTCATGTGTGGCTATGGATATTGTGGGCCCATTGGAGAGAAGCAGAACGGGTAACCGATACATTTTAGTCATTTGTGACTATGCTACATGGTACCCAGCAGCTTTTCCTCTTAAGACGGTTAAAACTAGACAAATAGTTAATGCATTTGTACAGCTGTTGTCACGGGTAGGCATACCTAGAGAAGTCCTGACAGATCAAGGTACTAACTTTACATCTAAACAGATTAGGCAGATTTTTGCGCTGTTGGGTATAGAAGGGATTAGGACAACGCCATACCACCCCCAGACTGATGGACTGGTTGAGCGGTTCAATCAAACCCTGAAGGCAATGCCACGCAAGTTTGTGTCGGAGACTGGTACCGCTTGGGACCACTGGTTGCCCTACCTACTTTTTGTATATCGGGAAGTTCCTCCTTCTACAGGCTATTCGCCGTTTGAATTACTTTATGGTCGCCAAGTTAGGGGACCACTGGATGTCCTGAAAGAGGCCTGGGAAGGGGACAAGCCAAAAGAACAGCTGAATATTTTGTCTTGCATCTTAAAGATGAGAGAGAAGTTGGACAAGATGAAGGATTTGGTCCATGACAACGTGAGTAAAGCACAACAACAAAAAACATGGTATGATAGATCCTCTAGAAACAGGACTTTAACGGTAGGCCAAAAAGTCTTACTACTCTTGCCCACTTCAGATAAAGTGGCATGGTCCTTATGAGATACTTAGGAAAATGGGGCCCACGACCGATGAACTCCATCTGCCAGATCGGCGCAAAAAGACTCAGGTTTACCACATGAACCTACTTCGACCTTGGCAGGATAGACCACGGTCCGTGTCAGAACAGTTGTGTGCTAGGACAGTGATCGATGAAGAGGAGTTGGATGAGCAGTATTTCCCTATAGCTTCCGCTCCCACCCTGCCTGATCTGAACCACCTCTCATTAGATCAGAGGAGAGAGCTAATGCAGAAGATCCCTGACAATCTTTTCAGCAAGCGGCCGGGACGCACTGAGGACACCCAGCATCATATTCGTCTTCGGTCGTCAGTACCAGTTAGGCAGACTTGCTGTAGGATCCGGCACGAATTATTCCAGCGTTGAAGAGGGAGGTGGAGGTCATGTTGGATTTAGGGGTCATTGAGCCCTCTCAGAGTGAGTGGTGTAGCCCAGTGGTCTTAGTTTCAAAGAAAGATGGTGAGCTGCGGTTCTGTGTGGACTTTTCTAAACTAAATGCTTTATCCGCCTTTGATCCTTACTCAATGCCAAGAGTGGATGAGCTTGTGGAAAGATTGGGAAAGGCTAATTACTTGAGTACATTAGATCTATGTAAAGGTTATTGGCAAATACCTTTGGCCGATTCAGATAAAGAACTGACTGCTTTTCGGGTGCCAAGTGGACTATACCACTTTACAACTATGCCGTTTGGGTTACATGGAGCCGCGGCTACTTTCCAGAGGATGATGGACCACGTGTTGCGCGCACGGAAGGGTATGCTGCTACATACATAGATGACGTTGTCATCTTTAGCTCCTCTTGGGAGGAACATAAAGAACATCTGACCAATGTGTTAAATAGAATATATTATGAAAGCTTGACTATTAATGCAAAAAAATGTGAGCTCGTGCGAACCGAGGTTTCCTATTTGGGTTACATCTTGGGAGGGGGCGTTAAGCCCCAGATTGACAAAGTCGAGACTGTACGTCCTTGTTCGTTACCGACCACAAAGAAGAGACTAAGGTCCTTTTTGGGCTTAATCGGCTGGTATAGGCGCTTCATTCCTAACTTTTCCAGTCGAGCTGAAGTCCTTACAGATCTTATCCGCAAAAATAGTCCTCAGAGGGTGGTGTTGAGCCCGGAGTGTGAGGAAGCTTTTCATGATTTGAGGGATTGCCTGTGCAAAGGACCTATACTTCAGTGTCCTGACTTTGACCTACCCTTTACAGTCCAGACGGATGCCTCAGGCATCGGCTAGGGCGCAGTGCTTTTACAGGGCGAGGGAGAGGGCCGGAGACAGTACATCAGCCGTAAGCTCTTTCCACGAGAGACAAAATACTCTACGGTGGAGAAAGAGGCACTAGCTGTTAAGTGGGCACTGGATAAAGATATAAGATAAAGATAAAGTTGTCATACTGATTGGCTTACTTTCACCATGTTTTCAGTGAAGGTTATAAACGACTGCCATATACTGTAAAACCTCACCAGCCGACCCTTGTAAAGTATACCTGACCTTTTCAATTCTGAGATTATATAGAACTTCCCTTATCCAATGACTGTGCGTCGGTAAATTTCTGTCTTTCCATTTGGTAAGAATCAATCTTCTGGCAAGGAGTGAGCTAAAAGCAAGCATCTCTCTCCCCAGTCTATCCACATAT
>JAJAGP010002386.1:0-117157 GCA_025084515.1 Ancistrus triradiatus | reverse complement strand
TCTTAGTCAATAACTAATTACATTTTCTGTTTTCTCTCCGAGCTGTGTTCCGGCAGTTCCAGCCCCACACATGATGTTCATCTGCTGTAGCTCCAGTCAAGCTGCTTCCATCATCAGCTCCAGCCCCATCATACCCGGGCCACTTATTGCCGATGTGCATACTTCACATTTTATTTGAACTTTGACTCCATGACTTTAGTTTCATTCTTAGATTCATCATCTACGCCGCTTAAGGAGGTTGGGTCCCTTTTTGAGTCTTGGTCCTCCCAAGGTTTCTTCCTAACTCAGGGAGTTTTTCCTTGCCACTGTCGCCCTAGGCTTGCTCAATTTGGGATTGGACGTAGTTATTAGGAGATAATCTAAACTTGTAAAGTTGCTTTGAGACAATGCTCCATTGTAAAAAGTGCTATATAAATAGATCTGACTTGACTTGAATCTCTAAAGAGTTTGGACTCCACCAATCACAATCAGACAGATTGTGTACAAATGGAAATTCAAGATCATTGTTACCCTCTCCAGGAGTGGCCGACCAACAAAGATCACTTCAAGAGCAAGGCATGTAATAGTTGGTGAGGTCACAAAGGACCTCAGGGTAACATCTAAGCAACTGACTAAAATTCCTCCAAGCCGGTGTGCAGGACTGATCAACAGCTACAGGAAACATTTAGTTGCAGTTATTGCTGCACAGGGAGGTCACACCAGATACTGAAAGCAGAGGTTCACATACTTTTGCCACTCACTAATATGTAATATTTGATCATTTTCCTCAATAAACAAATGACCAAGTATAATTTTTTTGTCTCATTTGTTTAACTGGGTTCTCTTTATCTACTTTTAAGACTTGTGTGAAAATCTGATGATGTTTTAGGTCATATTTATGCAGATCTATAGACAATTTAAATGGTTCACAAACTTGCAAGCACCACTATAAGTCTGATTCTTCCAAATTTCAGAATATTCCATTGCTGTGGCCCCAGCACTAACCATCAATGGGTTTGGTCTAGGAGCATGGAGGATTCTGTCCTACCAAAGCTGTTCTGCTGAACACCGAACTTCAGGAGCTGTATTCATAAAGATTCTTAGTGCTTAGAGTAGATCCTAGTGACGAAATTCTAATAAAAATCTTAGAATTGTGGAGGTTGCCCTCTTAAATTTAGGGGTAGATTCTAGTAAACATAAAAGCTATTAAAAAAAAAAACATAACCCCTAAAAGAGCTCCTAGAGTGAAAAACTGTTAGAAGTAGGGAGGAGGATTGTAACACTGAAATGAATGTTACATACAAACCAAGCCAACCTATTAAATAAATTAAATAAGGCAGCATCATACCTGAAAAGAGCTGAGCTGCATTTTCTCCAGTCCATGTACTATCCAATAGATTAAGTAGGTTACAACAATTACCAGCATGGTAAATACCCTGTTAATAAAATAAAGAAGATAAATGCATGTGTGATTAGTGTGAAATGCAGAAATAGCCTATGCCTGTCATTTCAAAGGCTTATTATAATAGTTTTTACTGTCCAGTATTTTCCTAATTAAGAGTGTTTGTGTGTGTGAGAGAGAATGAGTGACAGGGTGACAAGCAATCACAGTCTTCAAAAGGATGCGTCATATTCAAGCAACGGGTCAACCCTCTCTTTTCACTGAGAGAAAGGTTTTTGGCTCAGAGTTGTTTTGAGATCGGTTCTGAATCACTCTTAAGTGTTTTTTTTCCAAATAGCATTTTTGCATATGCTTGTGTTTTTGATGATGGAAAAGATGTTGAGCTTTTTATTGTTTTCTTCAACATTGCTAAATATCATAAATTCCAAATTCTGACCATATTAAATTTACTAAATAGATTATTCAGTTTATTATTCTAAAGAGAATATTGTTAATTACATACAATTGCATGTTCAGTGAGACTTTGGTCTCAACTTAGGTCAAAACCTAGGGTAACTTTTTAATTAGCCATTAATTAGCCACTAATATACTTTAGTATTAACATGTAAGAACATTCATTTAATAATTAAGACAGCTAATCCATCAAAATGACTGTTTGATAATAAACTTTGTTGGTGTGTGTCAACTAGAAATTTGAAACGAAATAACACATAAGAAATCTTAAATAACATCAGACAAACATAATGTCACGCTGTCACATGATCAATAAAAAGAAAAATATAATAAACAAACCAAACATGTGAAATTCAGTATTAACATAATTGATTACAGATAATTAATAAGAAGCAATTTAATTAAACACATTTATGTTAAAAAATAAGAACTTTAAATAGTTACAGACTAGGGAACAAATTAAGTTCTGCAAGGTTTGGGTATAAGTGCTGATTCAGACTGTTTTCTGCATGCCAATGAGAAGTATGTTCAAGACTGTTTAAAAGGAAACATATGCCCCAAATCCTGATCGAATTCACTTCCTGAATGACTTTTTTCCCCCTTGGCCAGCTATGTTCCCTTGGCCAGTTTTTTTTTCCTTGGCCACCACATGGTTCTGTGCTAACTCAGCTCTTTTGATTCTGGCAGCAATAGCAAAAGCCAACTGCTCTCTATTTATCTTACTTTTGACATTCACATTTTTCAGTAAAGAAAAATACTCATGTTTGAATTCAACTTGAAATCTCACCTATATAAAAATGTATGCAGCAATTGTGACTAGTATAAATAAAACCTGCTTGACTCCTTGAGTGCATACTTAAATATCCACATACTGTACATTTATACACTCTTAAAAGTCAGTCATCATGTACAACATTCTGTTGTCGATAAGGAGGCTGTATGTAGATGAAATGTCTATTATTTGCTAATAATTTGAAATTTGTATTTAAAATCTGAATATTTTATGTAAAGAAAAAACCATAATCTCTTTCAAACAAAACTGGATGACATCTATGAAAACATCCACTCACTTCCTAGATCTTTGGAACACATAAATACAGTGGGTCAAAAAGTATTTAGTCGGGTAGTATTTCTCCTACTTAGAAAGATGAGAGAGGTCTGTAATTGTCATCATAGCTACACTTCAACTATGAGAGACAAAATGAGAAAAAAATCCAGGAAATCACACTGTAGGATTTTTAAAGAATTTAATTGTAAATTATGGTGGAAAATAAGTATTTGGTCAATAATAAAAGTTCATCTCAATACTTCACCAGGTTGGCACACACTGTAGCTGGTATATTGACCTATTCCATGCAGATCTCCTCTAGAGCAGTGATGTTTTGGGGCTGTCGCTGGGCAATGCAGACTTTCAACTCCATCCACAAATGTTCTATGGGGCTGAGGTCTGGAGACTGGCTAGGCCACTCCAGGACCTTGAAATGCTTTTTCCGGAGCCACTCCTTCGTTGCCCGAGCGGTGTGTTTGGGATCATTGTCATGCTGGAAGCCCCAGCCACGTTCCATCTTCAATGCTCTCACTGATGGAAGAAGGTTTTGGCTTAAAATCTCACCATACATGGCCCTGTTCATTCTTCCCTTAACACGGATCAGTTGTCCTGTCCCCTCTGCAGAAAAACAGCCCCAAAGCATGATGTTTCCACCCCCATGTTTCACAGTAGCTATGGTGTTTTTGGGATGCAACTCAGCATTCCTCTTCCTCCAAACACGATGAGATGAGTTTTTCCCAAAAAGTTCTGGTTTCATCTGACCACATGATATTCTCCCAATCCTCTTCTGGATCATCCATATGCTCTCTGGCAAACTTCAGACGGGCCTGGACATGTACTGGCTTAAGCAGGGGGGCACGCCTGGCACTGCAGGATCTGAGTCCCTCTCGGTGTAATGTGTTACTGATGGTAGCCTTGTTACTTTGGTCCCAGCTCTGGGCAGGTCATTCATCAGGTCCTTCCGTATAGTTCTGGGATTTTTGCTCACCGTTCTCATGATTATTTTGACCCCACAGGATGAGATCTTGTGTGGAGCCCCAGATCAAGGGAGATTATCAGTGGTCTTGTATGTCTTCCATTTTCTTACAATTGCTCCCACAGTTGATTTATTCACACCTACATGCTTGCATATTGTAGATTCACTCTTCCCAGCCTGGTGCAGGTCTACAATATTCTTCCTGGTGTCCTTCGACAGCTCTTTGGTCTTGGCCATGGTTGAGTTTGGAGTCTGACTGTTTGAGGCTGTGGACAGGTGTCTTTTATACAGATAACGAGGTCAAACAGGTAACGAGTGGAGGACAGAAGAGCTTCCTAAAGAAGAAGTTACAGGTCTGTGAGAGCCAGAAATCTTGCTTGTTTGTGGGTGACCAAATACTTTTTTTCCACCACGATTTACAATTAAATTCTTTAAAAATCCTACAATGTGAATTCCTGGATTTTTTTGAAGTGTACTTATGATGAAAATTACAGACCTCTTTCATATTTCTAAGTAGGAGAACTTTTTTGCCCCACTGTAATGTTAGAAATGTTTAAATAAAATAAGAAAGACAATACATAACCTGGTTCTTGCAGACATAGAAATACTGAGCTGATGGTCATATGTATGTAAAGTTCTGTACCTCTGGTTCGTTGTTCTTGATGACCTGTTGATGACCTCCTACCCATCCACTCTGGTTTCTCTCAACATCTTGGTTCATTTTTCTCAGTTTTTTTCATGCATGTTTTAAACAAAAAGTGCAAACAAAAGAGTCAAAACATGTACTTTAAGTTACTGATGTTAAGGTTAGGGTGAGGTGTATGACCCCTAGCAAAAATAATTAAATCAAACACTCAGAGAATTTTCATCCAGCTTATTTATACTTCATAGCAAATAAGCAACTCACAAATATGATATCAATTAAGTGTTGTTTAAAATCTGAAAATTCTGGCTTTGCAAAGCATACATCAAACTAATGAAATGTAATTATTTTGAAGTAATTGCATATTTTTACAGATGAAATAGAGGAAAAACAAGGCATTTGCTCTCTGTGTACCACTGAAGATGTTAAGGTGTCAGGAAAGAACACTCAAAGCAATACTGAAATATAGAGACTGCACAACAAAAAAAGAAAAGAAAAACAAATGTGTAAACAGTAGTCATTGTTACAGCAGAACTGTAAGAAATTGTCTGAGCATATAAAGAAGACTGGCTGAAGAAAACAATCAAATTTATCAACAATAAAAAAAACTCATTTATGATTTGGGACCGGGGCAATGGTAATCGTTACTTTACTGGATTTTGAACACCTTAACGATTTCATCAATAGAAAATTGCTTTGCTGATGACTAAGTCATTATTCATTATGATAAAACATCTTCTTCAGAAAAGGCATATCAACTCGGCAAACAATCTGACTGAAAATTTATGGTGGAACTTAAACAAAAAAATGTTCCACAAAAAAAAGGTCCTATCTTGCAAGGCTTGTCTATGAAAATTTGAGAAAGCTGGAACCATTTATGTATAATATTAATTAATGAAGTCCATGCCTCAAAGAAGTCAGGCCATCATAAAAACCAGAGGAGGTGCAACAAAGCCGTAATTGAGATTTTTTTTGTTGATGAATCCATAATTTTTCCTCAACATTGAGTTATTCCTCACTTTTCTACTTGATCTGGAAAAAATACACCATTAATTAAAATAGTTGAATTTAATTAAGTCGAGGTATGCTTTGCACAGCCAAAATGTCCAGCTACAATCAATAACTGTCAAATATGGCATTTGTTTATTTATTAAGAACTACAAAAGCTGGGGGTGAACATCCTGTGGTAAATCCATATTTTTTTGCCATTGGTAGTAGGCGTTGGAATAGCATCAATTAGCTACAATAATATTATGCCAAAGGAAAGTCCCCAGAATGATATAAAGACAGGTGTGTGTGTGTGTGTGTGTGTGTTGTGGAAGCATGTGTGTAGTTTGTCTCCTTTGCATTAGCATGCATTAACAATATAGTGCCAACCAAGCAAATGTTTGACTTGTTTTGTAACAGAACATGCAGATGTGCATGACATGATGTGATAACAGATTGGACTAGATTACTGCACACTTACTTCGACTAAGTAAATGACCCTTTTTATGGTTGTACTAAATTGATTTTACACAATCATTTCAATCAAGCTACCTAGAGGGCACATATTACCTGCTTATCCATGTATGTCTGCTTATCCTGCTGCAAGCATTTCACAGACATGTTGTGAAAATTAAACAAAAAGAGAAATTATTTGTACTTTTCATATTGTAATGTTTTTTTTAGGGACAGCAGACTTGCATTTAGTTTGTTTTCTACAGTCGTTTATATCAAACAGAGCAAGGAATTGACGACAGCACACCAACACAGTGCCAATGAATTAAATGTATGCTCTGTCATGTGTGGACTATTTTATAAGAGTAACTATGTGCCCGCAAATACTAGACAATGATGGCAAATAAAATGTGTGGAGAACTAACACAGGCTGCCAGTTTCAAAGTTGCACATACAGCACATACAGTACAGACTATTTTCCTGTACATGCACAAACACACCAAATATATTTTGGCAAAGGATGAAATATAAAAAAGAAAAGAAAAACTCAGCTTCTTCACTCAATGATGGTGTAAGGCTCAATGATAAAGCATCACTCGAATAGGCAAAACTTATCTGATTACAGATTTGTTAAATCAATATAATTCATAGTACAGCAACAGCACAAAGTAGAAGGTATGTCTTACTGGCTACAAAAAAATCAGTGAAAATATTTTCAGATTGTGTATTTATTGTCTCACCATCAACATTTTGCTATTCACAGATTACAATCATGCTAGAAGTACTATTTCTGAAAATATACTTCTACTGAAATCAGAACTTTCAAGACATGCTATTTAAATCATAAAATACTACAACCCCAAATCAGAAAAAGTCAGGACGTTATGGAAAATGCAAATTAAAAATATATGTAGTATTCCTTACATTTCCACTGACTTTTATTTTATTGCAGACAGTATGAACCCAGTATATTGCAGGTGTTTAGTTCATTTCATTTGATAATAAACATTCATTCCTGTATTTGAGGTCTGCAAAACATTCCAACAAAGTTGGGATGGGGACAAGTTAGAGCTAGTAATAAGGTAAAAAACTAGATAATGATTTCATATATGATATGATTTTCAATGGCACGATCTCTGCTCCCTCAGGTGGCACTTCATCAAGAACCACTTGGACAAGGGATTACTTTACCAAACTTTTATCAAGCTCTAAAATACAGAGCTACATTCACAAATGCCACTTAAAACATTACTGTGCAAAAATGAATCCTTATGTTATAACCATGTCCAGAAGCGGCATAGACTGTTCTGGGCTCGGAGGCATCTGGGATGGACCATCACACAATGGGAACGTGTACTATGGTCAAACCAATCAGTATTGCAGATCTTTTTTGGATGAAATGGAAGCTGTGTGCTCCAGACCAGAATCGAAAAGGACCATCCAGACTGCAAGACGAAAAGCCAGGCTCTGAATATATCTACATAACATTGTCAATGTTGTGGTATGTTTTTTACATTTATGATTAACACATCATCAAAAATAAAATTATAAATTAAAAATAAAATCAAAAGTCTTAGGCCACCATTAGATTAGATATTCCATTGTTTTAGCAATGGTAGAAGGACGAAATATAATGATGTCTGTGTTTGTATTAGAATACAACCAGAAAATACAGGAAATGTGTATGCAGTATTAAACAACTGATAGAAAAAAGAAAAGCAGCTTCTATAGGCTACAGGCTACAGAAGCAAGTCTTTAGGGTTACCTCCACTTACACTTGAGAGATAGCAGCATCTGAAAGTCACATCGGGATGCCAAGTTGACCCTTGTACAGTCCAAAGAAGCTTGATCAGGACTGGTCTTTATGGAAGGGTAGCAGCCAATAAACCACTTTTTAGACGGGGAACAGGAAAATGGCTAAAGCTCACAACTATTGGAATGAAGATCAGTGGAAAAGAATATTATGGAGAGATGTATCCAAATTTTTGTTCCAATCGTCAATAGCATGTTGTATATGTATATGCTATTATACTACTGCTATGGTCATTATACCGACTTTGGCGCAGTACTGTAGCCTAAATTAAAACTATTCTGAAACTATTCTGAAACATCATTCATTACACCTCAGTGTATCACACTGCCACAAATATTGCAACCAAAATGTACAAAAATAAAATATATACTCAGGTAAGGCAAACACTGTTAACTACACACTACTGCATACTAAACTTTCTACTAGTAGTGAAGTAACTTTCAACATCTCAACTGTATAAATCAAGCAATAAGTAACTTCCCATCACATTACTACAACATGCTTTCTAGTTAATGTCAGCTGTAGAAGATTTTTTGCTTCATTTAACCTGCTGAAGGAACAAAACTACTGCTGAGAATAAGCAGTTATCTACAATGATTTGAAGTATATTATAAAGTTACCATTTACATTTTACCATTAAATGTTTCTTTTGTATTGTACTTAAACAAAAGGTTTGTTTTTGTATGCATAAAAAAGACACTGTTGCACATCTGTTCATGAATTTCATATCTCAATTGTGTCCTAATAAAATCTGAACTTAATGCATTTAAAATTACAGTCAGAAGAAGTGAAATCACATTGGTGCACTCGACCCAATTCCTGTATGATGTATTTTCAGTATGGACTTAGGCAAAGAGTTGTTAATTGTATTAAAAGTGACAATTCCAGAAGTCATGTACTTATGCATTATTATAAAATGTATTGTGAATGGTTTTCAGTTATGATGTAAATTAATTAGGAGGAGTATGTGGCTAAATCGCATCTCCGGACTAAATTTGATTTCATATATATTGGGTGCATTTAGACTTGCATCTTTATGTAAATTATCCCGATCTGGATGTACAATAAATATACCTGAGGCACAGAAAGCGATGTTGGCCATTGCGGTGGGATGGTGAAATCAATAGTCAAAACATAGCCACTTCTTCACTTAGAACTACAACCCTGGTTCAGGGGTAGTTTAAAACGTAGAATATCAAATCAGCAACATTCTTCCCCAAATCTTTCAAATAGCCTATTATTTCTATTTCATAGGCTGGCATGAGACATACATTTTTTAAATTCAAAATTCACAACAAACATAGGAAATTCAGTTTATTTGCTTTAAAAATCACTACTTCTTTAAAGACACAAATCCTTGCTTTTAAAACATATCTTCAGTTGTGCTGAACATTTTCTCAGTTATTGACATTGTACCAATGCACTGACAGCAAAGACAGATGCAAAACGTTTAGAATGTCAAGTTAGTGTATGTCATTTCTATTACAACATTTTTACATACAGCATATTTGTTAAAGAGTCTAAGATTCATTCCATGCAAGTAAATTCGAATATTGCAGTTAAAATAAACATTGTAATGGATCAATAAGTGGTTCTGGAGTAATTAAAACTACATAGCAACTATTCACAGTTTAAATATAAAATACATGTAAGTTATTTCTTCAGTTGCCTCTGAATAAACAACAATTGGTACATTTTTGTCCAGATTAATGCAAGACATCATTCAGCAATACTATGCTTTCCTTTGATAACATAGAGCAGTATAGTTGATGTTGCTTTCAGGTGATGCGAAGTGTAAACAGGAGAAAAAAAATATACAGGTAAGAATTGTCAGAGAAGATTAACCCAAATGTAGAAGGTGTATCCATTTCGTTTCTATAGTATATGTAGAGTGTTGTTGCCATAATTTTGTTAGCACAGGACACAATTCACTTTGATCCATATAAATAGTACAGGAATGCTTAAAGCGTCAGGAGATACATACAAGTATATTTTGTATTATCAAACACACTAGGTAAACATAACATCAGTAATACATGTGTGCCTCATACAATATAACTGGTGGGTGTCAGTGGTTGACACTGACAAATTGTATCGGTAGACCTTTTTAGCATTTTAGCACAAACAAACATACACTTCTCAGTAAATGTCACTGTTAATAGAAATAACCAGAAGATTTAATTGTCTTGTGATATACTGCCATAAAGATGGTGCTGAAATACAATTTTTCTAAGGTTTTCCTCAGTATCCTTTTCTATGTAAACCTGCTGTTTGAATATAATGTTGGTGAAGTTAACAGGATTGAGTTGTACTTCTGTGCAGTGATTCTAGTCAAAAATGATCTCGGATGCCTGGCGAAGACAGTTGGATGCATCTTCAGGCATGTTTCTTTGGGTAACATTGTTACCATCCAGACGCAACGTCTTCAGTCTGGAGTAGTTAACAGGTGACATGATTTTACAGATGTTGGTCAGGTCAAATTCTGAAGTCAAAGACAAAAAAGTCAGACAGTGACTACACAGCTGTACACCAGAGGCCATACGTACAAAGAAACAATCATGTTACAGAGTGACAGGTGTGAACGAAGAGGTGATAGACAGAATGTAAGCACTTACTGTTAATTTGGTTGACTTGCAAGTACAGATGCTCAAGTGCTTCATTGACCTCAGGTACAGACTTGAGCTTGTTGAAGGACAGGTCCAGCTCCAACAGAGAGGTGACATTGAACACACCTGCTGGAATACCTGAATCCACCAGCTTATTGTGGGAGACACGCAGATACTGCAGCTCAGGCAGTTTTGCCAAGTAGCCATTGGGGATGCTGTCAATGTCATTGTTGTCAACATAGAGCATTAGTAGGGAAGCGGGGACACCTGCTGGGAGCTTCTTCAGCTTGTTCTCACTCAGATCTAGCAGCATTAGGGATTTCAGACCTTTGAAGGCCCCAGCTATGCCATCAGAGGTCAGCTGGTTTTTGGACAAGTGGATGGTAGAAAGGTTAACCATGCCGGACAATAAGCCAGAAGGAATGGAGGTGAGCTGGTTGCCAATCATTTTTAATTCATCCAGGGACTTGGAGAGAGAGCTAGGAGGTTTGCTCAGCTTGTTGTAGCTGAAGAGCAGCTTCTCCAGGCTGACCAGTTTGTCAATGGTTCCTAACTGGATCTTGTCACTGGTAATGTTGTTGTGGTCAAGGACAAGCCATCGCAGGTCAGTGGCATTGTCAAATACACCTGCCTTGATCTCCTCGATAAGATTGTTCTGCAGATAAAGGTATTTGATTCCAGTTGGGACAATGGGGATGTACTTTAGATTACGATTGTCACAGTACATGGCAGTGGGGAAGTTGATGGGACAGTCACACTCCTGGACACAGTTAGCTGCAGATAGCATAGACTGTGGAGCAGGTCCATATTCATAATCGTACTCGTACTGACAAATGCAGAGACTGATCAGGCCAGCCAAGAGGACGAACCGAAAAGGGAGCATAGCTATGCAGCACTGACAACACAATCTGGAGGAAACTAAGTGGACAAAAGACAGCATCATAGAAACAAAGTTAAAACAGTCTTCAAACATGAAATCATAGAAATGTTTAGTGTACTTAGGCATAAAAAATACCAGAACACTTTTAATATGGAAGATTTTACAGATGTTTGTGTTGTTGGCAAATAACAAATCAGACCCCAAACGCTATGAATCCTTGTTTATTTCTAATTGCGGGTTACTTTCATGCACAGGGCTATGTGCATCATTATTCCACCCTGACTGGCTCCTACATCTCCTAAAGTATAGAGTTAATTCAAACTGCACATTTCCACACACCCACTTTCTTATAGTGTACACTGATAGAGTTGTGATACAATGCACAATGGTAGTACTAATAAACTAAATTGCATTATATATACTTAGATATATAAACTTGAGATAAATAGAGAAATGATGTAAGCATTGTTTAAAGTTCATCTTTAAACCAATCTGGACACATCACCTTTAACACAGTACCCAATAATGCAAACTCACAATGCACAATCAGTAAGAAGCAGCTTTGCATTCAGTAAAAATAAATTGCGCAACCTCACAAATGCAATGCATATCCTTCTGTGGTACAAAGGCTGTGAACTACTGCAATGTCCAACCGATTCAATAGGTCTACTCAGACCTGTTATAAATATAGCAAACTAGACTCAGTATTGATCCAATTTCACACAGGGAGACAAAACAGATGATCAGCATGAATACTATAAATACTATACTTTCCTTTTTTCAACAGGCAGGCTCAGACTTACCTTATTCTCTCTCCCTTTGTTTCAGGCTGCAGGCTGAGGTGTGTGTGGCCCGAGGTCTCAGGAGGGGATGAGAGAGGGCGAGAGTGAAAGAGGGAGTGAGGGAGAAAATGAGAGAGAGGAGGGAAATAGAGTGGGGAACACAGTCTGACTACATTGATCTTACAATGATGGAAAACAGCAGCCAGTAGACTATGCACCATGGCATGTGGGCTCTAGTGACTAATGAGATTCAGGTGCAGCTAAAGCAGACCTCTTGCCTTCATGGATCATGCCAAAGTGGATCATATATTTGCCACTGCTTTACACACACCACACATACACACCTCACACATAATTATTCTGAATTACCTGGTGACACAAACTATTGTTAAGGAGAGAAAATATTAGTTTAATAAAATTGGTCTGGAAAGTTGGGGAAGAAATTGCTTTTTGGCTGCATGTAATACCAGCTGCCTGCTATTATATTAACCAGTCCATAGCTGTAAATAAGCTTAGGAAAAAATGACAAGGGGAGTCAGAAATGGGCCAGACCAGGGTTACATAAGACTGTTGACTACTGTTGAATTTGCTGACTGTCTACTGAGCGTGGCATCCAATAAAAGCATGTCCAACTCATTGCAGATGTGTGGGTGTAAATCAGCAGCAGTCATCCTTTTATCTGCAAACACTCTCAGAATGTGGTCAGCGCAAAGCCTGTGCCTACAGGACAATAGGTCTGGATAGCTGACACCCACATTAGTGGACAGAACTCTGTACTGCCTCAAGGAGTCAAACTATGTTATCTGAGACCTTTGTCTTAAATTGTGTTTGAATACAAACCTCCTTGGCCCTGGGCTGGAATGTTCTTTTATTTTTCTGTGTACAAACAGTAGGAGTATGGTAAGCTATCCCACCAACAAACTCAAATATTTTGCTAAAACACATATTACAGGAATATAAACAATGTAGTAAACACACAAGATCTTAGTGCCAAATGCCATGACTGGGTCTACGAGCTCTTAAAGGACAAATCTTCCTGTTCCACACAAAGCCAGTAAAACCAAACCTGCACATACTGTACATGTAGGCATACAAATAATAAAATCAATATACATGCTCTCTTAATTAGCATAACCAGTCTCATTTCCTCTCACCTTGAATTCCACACAGACAGCTAGACTGATATGACACAGATACACTCTCCCATTAAAGGAGTAGATACAAATTTAGTGCATCAGCTTGTCCAGGCAACTCCATCACTGCTATATTACTGACGTACTTTCTGCAAACCAAACAAATGTTATCCTGCAACAACATTCTCTCACCACTTATACTATAAATACGTGTAAAAGTATAATGTCTTTGAGAGTGTCTTCCTCCTTTTACCTCTTCTGATCTTGCTGTCTTTCTCTTATGCAAAACAGCAAATCATGAACAGTGGAAAGTTTGTGTCTGTTCAAAACCCAAGGAATGGAAACTGGAAAGAAGATTTTCACAAGTGTTCCGATGGCAAGTCTGGGCTCCAGGCCTTCCAATGTTAATTTGTTTACTGACTTGTCTGAATTTTTATGTCTGGGTATTCTTTCTCTCCCAACTGCATGGTCTTCAGCATTTAGGGTTATCTTTTTATAGATTTATGACTCTAATGTCAGCAGTGCAGCCATAAATAACCATCGAAAAGAAGCTCTTTTGTACTGTCTAGTTTCTGAACATTTTTCTGAACCTATGCCATACTTTTACCTTCCTGCAGATAAATAAACAATCTGAATAATTCCTCCAGATGTACATAAAAATGGCAGACAGACCATAGAATGTTGCACTGGTGAAGGTTGTCCCAGCCATTTAATAAACCCCACTGAAAAGCTTAGAAATGGGAGTACTTTGCCAGTAAGGAAGAAAATATCCTCCAATAATGTTAAAGTTGGAAGAAAGACAATTAGAAGTAATCGAAAAGACTTGAATTGAGGAAACTCATAAGGAGGAAACTCATAAGACAGAAATAGAAATATAGGTGAAATGATCAAAAAGAATAAATTTACACTACTGGGCCAAAAAAATCTGCCAAACCCAATATTGCAAAAAAAAAAAGCTTTTAGGGTTCTCAACAGTAAATTATTGGATTACCTATTAAACAAACATATAAAGTAACTTAGTATGTGAAAACATTTCCCTTTGATTTTCTGAAATGTTTTATGTTTGATTTCCTCAAGTTTTGTGACTAAACTTTCAGACAGCTTTTTACAAAAAGAAAAGCAAATGTTGTTCCACTCAATGGAAATGACAAACAGTTTTCAACGAGCAGTTGAAAAAAGTTTCCCCAAACAGTTTGTGTTTAATGTGAGACCAGATATTCTCTATAGGGTTCAATCTGCACTCATACAGGCCAAAACATGAGCCTGATGGACTTGTTCCACTTCAAGCCACTTCTTGATGGTCTCTGTAGTATGAGCAGGAGCATTGTCTTCGAAAAGATGTTCTTGGAAGTAATGTTGAAAAGCATCATGTGGTCATTTCTATTTGGAAAACTTTGCACATGTGGGAAGAAGGCTTTTCTGAAATATTTACCTGTACAGGTACGCACCACTTAATGTCCACATTATGTTCTGTGAAACCTGATGCTGACCGAACTGGACATTGATCAGACATTAACATAGTCACATAGTCTTTTTAGACTACTGTAGTGTAAAAAATAAAGAGTATTTTCACAAAAAATTAGTGGAATGCTACCATCTACACAGCATCCTTAGCGCCATGGCATCCGAAGCCTAACTCTTATACGCATGGAGGTGGGCAGGCTCACCTGTTGTTTAAAACTGTTGACCTGTTTTCTTAATAGCTGATAGAGAAATAAGGATTTGCTGCGCCTTTAGGGTCTTGTACATTTCAGAATTGCTGTGGACCAGCTATCTGGTTTCTGACAGCAACCCCTGCATGATATTTTTTTTAGGGGGGGGATTTTCTCATTCGTTTACGTTTGTTTATATATTCTGACTCTATTTGGGCTTCAGATGTGGCAGATTACTAATTAATGACTACATTTCAGGGGAAAAAAAGACAGAAGATATTTTGGAATATTCTGAACACCCAGACATGTGTTAGTTTGAGTTTTATATCAAACAGTTCGGACAGTAATATTGGACTGTGTAAGCGAATTTCCCTGTTTTCATCCAAGAAATTGAATCAGTTCATCTGGACATAGATTTTATTGGAGAAACGTTTCGTCACTCAACTAAGTGACTTCTTCAGTGACTGAAGAAGTCACTTAGTTGAGTGACGAAACGTTTCTCCAATAAAATCTATGTCCAGATGAACTGATTCAATTTCTTGGATTTTCTTACCTGGATCATTGAGCATGCATCAAGACGTTCCCTGTTTTCAGTTTTATCCAACAGTTCACTACAGCAACGTGTAGTGACAAGCAAACGGTTTCACAGGTCTCAGGAGTGCAAGTTTTTGGTAATTGTCTGATCAATGATTTGTTGACCTTGTCTTGTTAAAAGGCACATGGAGGAGGCATGGTTTATGTGTGGTGAAATGTAGTTTGGAGAGGCGCATGGAATTTATTTAAGAATGCATGTTACGTTTATGGTTTACCTGAATAACCTGTGTTTTTTAGCTGTGTGTTCTTTAGTAAATAGGCAGTACCATGCAGGTGAAAGCACACTTTGTGTTGTTTTTCAAGCAGAATAGATTTTGAGATACAATCTGACATCAAATAAATGATGCAAGCTGCATTATAGTACCTTTACAATGAGAAGTAAAGTAAGAATACAAGGTACTCCTTAAATTAAAGATCAAGTTAAAGCATGCACCATCTGTGCTTATGTTTGAACCAACACTGGATTCCAACAAATTCTTCCTATTACTTCTTATGACTAATTCTTGGTCTTACTTTAGCACATACTTCAACAAAGATTTGTTATAAAATTCTTTCAATTAACATGTCATTACTGCAAATAGTTTCTCCCTTTGTGCAGAACCTGGTCTGGAAGCTGAACTACTGCCATTTCTGGAAGTCATGCCTGTCCTGTGAAGAACACTGATCTAAACACCAGTGTTGAAAGCTCATCTTTGGTGGATTAAAAGTGATATGGTGTGTTCAGTGTATCTTGGACCCACCTCTCTTCCAAGACTTTCACCAAGAGCAACCAGACCACCCAGGTCCTAGTCTCAAAGGGAGACCTTTGCGTTTGTTTGGTTTTGATGGGGGGTTTCTTTCACAAAAATGCACTGTTATTCACCTACTGTCAACCTCCTACAGCCAAACACAACCAATACAATGACAACTTGTCTATCAGTTTAAAGACCGAACCTTAGAACTGCATACATTGGCAGTGGTAGTGCGTGCTTAAGGTACTCAACCCAGAAGGTTGAGGTTTTAACCACCCTTGATCTCTCAATGTTAATGTTTTCTCTGTGTATTTAAACCCATGATTCTTATCTAGAACCTTTGATATTGCTTTTATGTTTGTAACTTCTTCCTGCTTTTTACATGCTTCTTATGTAGGTTTTTGATTAGACTGTATTGTGTTTTAATAAAATACCTGAACATGGACACACAACACTTTATCCAGTTTATTGCATTATCACTCACTCACTCTATCTCTCTCTCTCTCTCTCTCTCTCTCTCTCACACTCACTCACTCACTCACTCACTCACTTTTTTTCTTATCTGCTTTATCCTGAACAGGGTCGCGGGAGAGCCAGTGCCCTAGACAGGAACAACCCTAGACAGGGCGCCAATCCGCCGTAGGGCACTATTGCATTATCTTTATGATTAAATTACAGTGTTTTTTTATATTATAGTGTATTTGCTGGTGTTTACACAATAACACTTATTTTCACTGTTATAAACCCATGAAATAGAAACAATTACATGATCCAGGTGTAGAATTTATACAGGTCTAGTTTTGAGAACCACACTGAAAATGATAATCTACATTTCAGGCATAAACTTTGTGAAGGTGGTGCATACTGTATTAGAAAGCTGCACAATGATGGAGACATCACATGTGCAGCTATCCCACCTATATTGGATAGGTTTTCTTATGAATTTCCAACTTTTCTTAGGCACTGAAAAAATACAATCTCCAAGAAATGAAGCCAAGGAGCAAGTAAGTGTTAGCACAATGCTACCCAGTTCCCACTTTCATCTTACACACATACCATATTTAAATCACACAGATGAACTCATCTGAGTCTGGTTTCAATACACTACACAGCAGGGGTGCATTCAGAACCTGGCCTTGTAGGAAACGTTTACATTGTCTCTCTCACCTACCCCACTCCACAGTTTTAGCCATTAAACAAATGTTCCAAGGTCCTTGTTCAAATCTGAGCAACTGAATAATTCAGTGCTTTCTCCTCCTTCAGTGCCTCTATAACAACGGACTCTTATCTTTTAGCTGAAGTTCACACCCAAATGCTGCACCAAGGGTATGGGTAGGTAAGGATAGCTACATTTGAAACCTTTGAAACCATTGAAATGCATTAATGTCTACATTCAACCACATTTGGCCCCAAATCATAATCTAATTCTAATTCTTTAGTGAATAATTCTTTAACAGAAAGGGAAAATCACTTAAGTTATTCCAAAGAGAACAAAATTATGTTCCATGCTTATGTTTATGTTCCATCCATACTGAACTCTGGTTGAGAGATTGTTAAAACATTTAGGAATTTCATGAATGGTAATAGAATTTTAGTTCTGGTGTAGCTTTCATGTAAGCAATAGCAGTTAGCAGTTATCTGATTGAAAGCCCTGCTATTTAAATTAAGTTAATTAGCGTGCCACTGTTTATTTTCTAGCTTGCCTATACCATTACACAAACACACAAATGCAAGCTCTTTACACCTATTATCTTTCTTTCTTAGATTTTCTTTTTCTTTATTTGTTTTTTGCTTGTTTAGTGCTAGCTTTATTAAGTAACAAATACATCTACATATGTCTAGGGTGTGCCTGGGCCCAATAAAAGCCAGGATAAGCTCATGACCCTTCCATATGACCCTGATCAGGATAAGTGGAGGCAGTTTTGTTTTGTTTATCTAGCAGGCAATCTTTCAGTAATATTGATTTACATAAACTAAACAGAAGTATTTAAAAAATACAACAAATAACTCACACACGATTGTACTATTTATATCTTTGTTGAATACATTGAGTAATCATTCACAAATAAGACTAGAATTTTATGCCGACATTTGTACTTAATGAAATTCAATTTGTATTTAATAACTAATAAAAGCTAATTTAGCAGCAAAACACTCCCTGCAGTTACTGATCAGCCTTATAAGGCCATGCTCCATAATGTACATTATGATCTAGAGTCTTGAAGTCTACGCGCCCTCAACAATTTCATACTGTCCAAGCCTCAGGGTATCCAGGCTGAAAATTTTATAAAAGTAAAACATTTATCTTGGTGTATAGTTTATATAGACACAATTCTATGAACTCTAATTGCTTCAGTTGTCAGTTGAGGTGATGCATTTTCTTCTCTAGTAAGAAAAAGGTAACAAAAAAGGTCACAAAATAGTTGAATCAATTAGCAGAATACCCCTGTCACTATAAGAAATGCCAAAAATCGTCTGGAGTGGTGATAAGAAAGAGTGCCATGGCAATGTGTTTTCTGGAATGATGAAACATGCTCCACCATCTGGCAGCCTAATCTGGGTTTGACAGCTACTACTTACCATAGTGCATTAGATAAGTAGATACTAGATACTACCTATCTAAATGCGAGTGTAGAAGGTGCACGAAGGGCTGCTTTATTGGTTGGGACTGGGACCCTTTACCCTTTACCCTTTAGTTACAGTGAGGGTGCACATCTGTGAAACAGTATACAATGGCATTCTTGATCATTCTGTTTCATAGAAAAACTGTACAAAACTCTGGTCATCTCATGTTAGCCAGGATCCAACGTCTGTACCTGACTTCACTGTTGGCCTAATGGCTGGACAGAAGCAGAGTAATGTTCCAAAATGGAACACATTCTCAGAGGAGTGCAGGCCGATATAGCTGGGTGCCAAATCCTGTGTTACTGCTCTTGGATATGTTGAACATATGGTACTTGGCATATTTTTATATATAGTAGTCTGTAATAATTAGTTAAAGGCACTTACAGATGTCTAGGTTGTACAGCTTCTCACTTTTTAACCTTAAACTGCACATGTTTATTCACGGACTATTAAACTCACACAGGCACATGGTTAAGTGCATCATATACACTTAATGAAATACACAACAAGCTTAATCCTCCTCTAAGAAAGAACAATCATCAACACAGGTTAACACACTGGACACCGAGCATGGTGATCTCGTCTCCTTGCATACATTTTTATAAGTCGTTAGTCAATGTACACTGAGAGGAAACAGAGACAGCCTTGGCTCTTCACAGGACTTAACATTACTTCTGCATTCGAGAATATGTTCAGGATGCTGCAGTTACATAAGTCAGGCTCACATCTATTTCTGCATTAGTGTACCATCAGGGTACCCACCCAGTAATAATAACAGCAGTAAGTTCTAATTATACATAATTTTATAAAGCATATTTTATAACATCGATTTTTTTTATTGTTTAAAATTGGTAAGATCTTTTATCATAGGGTAAATGGTGGAAGGCAATACAAATAATATTTTTGTTTTAGTCTTGCGAAATTTTGCAAGAACATCAAACAGTATACTTTCAAATGCAAATACATCGTCTGTAGATTTTAGATTTTTTATTTAATTTTCAGATACAAAAGACTAATTACTGCAGTAACTCAGATATCCCAGTATAGATTCAGTGTTCTCCTGAAATTGAACTAAGTACATAAGAATCAAATGATTTCCGATCCATCCCCCACACAAACACACACTTGTCTCCCTATCCTTTTGAGAATTTTCCATTGGCATGATTTCTATACCTAATTAATGCTAGACCAACACCTACACTTATCCCTAACATCATTAACCTTAAGTAAGTTTGGACTGTTTTTTAATTAAAGTAGGAAAACAGTCCTTACAGGTCAAAAGTGCCAGGTTTTCCTATCATTGTGAGGACATTTGGTCTTCACAAGTATAGCAAGACAAGGTACACACACTGAGCAGCACAAGGACCTCCACAAGGGCTCTTTACGTATTTGGGAAAAAACAGGTATCGCTTAAATATGATCATCAGCAACCACAAGGTGGCATAAGAACAGAGAGAGAGAGAGAGAGAGAGAGAGAGAGAGAGAGAGAGAGAGATGTTCAGAGGAGAGACGTAGATGACCCTGTTTGAGATGTAGACGAGAAGTACACGCCGCTTCATCGCAGCTTAAAGCTTGGGGAGTGAGAAGAAGTGACGAGAACGTTTGAGGAACGAATCTATTGATGGAAGTAAAACGAGAGAGAGTACGCTTCCGTTTCACTTATACGGATGAGGGAGAGTGGCAGAGGTGAAGACGGATGGGAGAGAGGAGAAGGAGAGCGTTGAGGAAAGCAGAAAGAGGCTTCGCTGCCGTGAGAGCAGGCAGAGGAGGAAGAGAGAAATGGATGAAGTCGCTGAGGAGGGGAGAGCACGAGAGGAAAGATGACGAGAGGGAGAAGAGAGAGAGAGAGAGAGAGAGGCAAGACAAGGTACACAGACTGAGAGAAGAGGAGACGGAGAAAGGCTGAGGAGAGAAGGGAAACGACAGCTAGAGCTTGAAGATGAGACGAGAGAGAGGAGAGAGACGAGAGAGGAAGAGAGAGAGAGGAGAGAGCAGAGAGAGAGACGAGAGAGGAGAGAGAGAGAGGAGAGAGAGAGAGGAGAGTGAGAGAGGAGAGAGAAGAGGAGAGAGAGAGATGAGAGAGAGAGATTTCTGAGTCATTTCTGAAAAAAATTGTATACTTTCCTATTTTCTTGTTACTTTGTCTCTGGTCAGTAATAAATCTGTTTGCTGATCGGTGTCTGTTCATCCTCCAAAAAAATGATTATGACACACCCCACATTCTTATGTCATATGTAATGTGTTTGACTGTTTAACACATACACCATACAATATAAACCCACAATATTTTGCAATACTGTTGCACAACTTGGGGATAATTACTGTAACTGAATTAATTGGTCTGTCAGTCCTATGTTTGCCATCAAACACCTGCAAACTGATTCCATTCTCTGCATTCACTCCACTCTCTGCCTGTAACTACCAAGCATCAAGTTTAAAACACTGATACTTGCCAAGTGTCAAACAGGCCAGCTCACACCTACATATTGGACAAACTGCTCCATTCCTCTTACCCATCACCCCCACTATCAGTACTTATTATTAGACCATCATCTCTGAAAACACAGGGCAGGAAAGCAGCAGGACTCTTCAGGACTTCTCAACCCAGGGTGGTGGAATTTCCTTTCCTTGGGCAGTCCAAATGCTGGATGGAAATCTGTTGCAACTGACTCAGGTGTCATAGAGTCCTCAAGTTTGGTAGGCTTTCAAATAGAACTAACAGCAATAGACCTTACAGTGGTGCTTGAAAGTTTGTGAACCCTTTAGATTTTCTATATTTCTGCATAAATATGACCTAAACACCATCAGATTTTCACACAAGTCCTAAAAGTAGATAAAGAGAACCCAGTTAAACAAAATGAGACAAAATATTATACTTGGGATATTTATTTATTGAGGAAAATTATCCAAGTATTACATATTAGTGAGTGGCAAAAGTATGTATGGAACCTCTAGGATTAGCAGTTTATTTGAAGGTGAAAATTGAGGCAGGTGTTTTCAATCAATGGAATGCCAATCAGGTGTGAGTGGGCACCACCATGTTTTTATTAAAAGAACAGGAATCTATCAAAGTCTGCTCTTCTTCTATCCCATCTGTGAAACATAGGTGTTGGTAGTATCATGCTTTGGGCCTGTTTTGCTGCATCTGGGCAGGACGGCTTGCCATCATTGATGGAACAATGAATTCTGAATGATATCAGAGAATTCTAAAGGAAAATGTCAGGACATCTGTCCATGAACTGAATCTCAAGAGAAGGTGGGTCATGCCAGCAAGAAGACAACGACCCTAAGCACACAAACCGTTTCTACCAAAGAATGGTTAAAGAAGAATAAGTTCATTGTTTGGAATGGCCAAGCCAAAGTCCTGACCTTAATCCAATGGAAATGTTGTGTAAAGGACCTGAAGCGCAGCAGCTAATGTGAGGAAACCCACCAACATCAAAGAGGCTGAAGCTGTTCTGTACGGAGGAATGGGCTAAAATTCCTCCAAGGCCAGTGTGCAGGACTGATCAACAGCTTACAGGAAACGTTTAGCTGCAGTTATTGCTGCACAGGGGGGTCACACCAGATACTGAAAGCAAAGGCTCACATACTTTTGCCACTCACTAATATGTAATATTGGATCATTTTCCTCAATAAACAAATTATCAAGTATAATATGTGTGTCTCATTTGTTTAACTGGGTTCTCTTTATCTACTTTTAGAACATGTGTGAAAATCTGATGGTGTTTTAGGTCATATTTATGCAGAAATATAGAAAATTCTAAAGTTCACAAACTTTCAAGCACCACTGTATTCCAGGGTTGTGTGATCCTCACATATTATCCATTCTACAAAATATAAGAAATAATTCAGCTTCCAAACTCAATGTTAACCAAAACATCATCTGTTGCAGTCAGCATAGTTAATATTATTGAGTCATTTTTGGATATTTGTACTTTACTTGATGAAAGACATCTCATCTGAATAATCTTTTAATGAACTACTTAAAAAAGCAATGACCTTGCACTCAATTATAAAACTCTTTGACTTGTACTTTGTGTTTTTGTACCTGGGTTTGTTGTAATGATCTGTAATTATATGCAGCCTGTTAGTTAATTCAATGGTCTGTCATGATCTAATGAAGTGGAAAAACACTGTATGTTTAACCTGTGTCTGTTGCTGCTACTAAATTTCTACAGCAGCAATTGTGATTTAAGCTTCAGCTTGATGGATCACAGCCTTCTGTACACTTGTGATGCACTGTCATTAACATCATACCTTATGTCTCCTATACATACACACCCAGACTTGGGGTCACAAACTCGCCATGTGCCATGTTTGTATTTGTATGGTGAAAGCCCTGAGAACCCTATAATTTGGTTTCGAACACAAGGCCCTAGAACAAGGTCACCTTTATTGCCGACATATTATATACTGAGATGCGACTGTGTTTGTTCTTTTAGCAAAGGAAAATGATTTTTATACAGCTTTTATTTACAGCTTCTATACATATGACAATCACTAACAGGCCTGAGGAAAACATTTTGTCCACATCTTCCTGTTTCGCAATCTACAATCCTTTTCAGGCTAAAAATACTTTAAAGAAGAAAAAGAAAGAATTGCACACATATAACATGGCATTCAGTACAGCACCCTTTTGGAAAAGGAGAGTGAAAAGACATAGGTCTTTAGGAATTGCTTCCATTAAAAAGACAATATAGTTTATTCTACCTTTTGAAGAGCTATGTCCACTGGGGCTGCATTTTCAACCACATGTTACATGGCAGTGGGGTTTAGAATGATCAAAGAAAACAAGTGAAACGCACATCTGAAGCAAGAGGAGGAACATAATGTAACGTGGCAATTCAACTTTTCTATCTCCTAATTGAAAGAAGTACTATGACAAGAAAATTGAAATTTTGCTGTGACTGTGTATGACTGTGTTTTTAACAGTACACTTTGAACACTACTGAAATACAGGTCATGATAGCTGCATACAACTAGTCAGATCTTTGCTCTGTCTTATGGTACCCTGGCACAAGATAACCTTTCACTGCCCGCTCAGCAGGCCTGCTTTGTAATTTGAGTTTAGAAAATGGCTTAAATCCCAAAGATCCAGAGAGGGGATTTTACTCTAGTCATTCATTTATATTCATAAATCATCAAACCACATTCTGCTGAACCCAGTGACTGTGTATATGTGCACTTACAAAGTGGTCATGGCTTCTTTTTTTTATAACATTAATACCCTTACAGTCATACAAAAAAAATCTTCCACTTGAAACAAGATTCTAGTAGCACTTTTGGTGTGCATAAGGGAAAATTAGGAAAAAGCCTGCTATGTTTAAGCTATTTGATTTTTACATGTATTGTGCAATATATTCAATGTTATTACTGTTAATGAATATGTGTAATTAGTGCCCAGAATTGACTTAATGTGGCATATTTCCTATTTGTTATGCCATTTCAGTATACTCAGAAACATATTTTGAGTCATCTGAGTTATGACATTCGAATTGCGTTACACACTTGAGGTGCGTGTGAAAGGGATCAGGACAAGAATAGTGGTCAGCCACTCTCATTGGACACCCTACTTCTTCCTGTAGTTGCCCAGCTGAATGGCAGAGCGGTCAAAGACACAACGGAAAGTAATTGGTTGAACCTCCCAGTAAGGGACTGGGTTGCTGAACAGACTGATGCCAGAATACATAGCCTTCTTGGTGTTGTAGCTTGGGGGGCAGAAATCTTCTGTGCCCACAGCGGCAATCTTGTTGGAATGAAGATAAATCACCTGGTAAAGGCAACACCAATGGTTAACAAGGACACCACTAATACTAATCCAATGTAAACAAATGCAAACAAGCACAAAAACATTTGGAGATGATTTTGTAGTAATCGTGGCTTATGTATCTCCAGATGGAGTATATCTATATTAGAAACATAGCTCACTTGAATATACTTGTGCTCAGGCAGGCCAGCAGGAATGCTGGTTAGGGAATTGTGATCCAGGTGGAGCTCCCTCAGGTGAGGCACCATGGCCAGAGAACCATTCTCCACAACACTGATCTCATTATGGCTCAGGCCCAGCCTTTACACAGACACACACACACACAAAGAGTAATATTTTAAAGATACTTTTAAAATCCCATACGATCCTCACCTAAATACTACAGTATATCAAAGCCAGAGTAACCGAAGAATCTCAGCTGAGATCCCTAGAGAAGGTATAATTGGATTCCCTACTATCAACAGTAAAGTATGGTAGAGACATCGAGAGAATTCCGTGCTTCCAACTTCATGGCAACAGTTTGAGCAAGGCCGTATTTCAATTTCCCCAAGGTCCACAGAAATGGTTTGACCAGTTTAGTTTAAAATAATTTCACAAGGCATGGGGAAGTCTGACCATGAATTTGAGTTGCTGACAGCACTCGTTCTAGTGGCAAATGTATTACGTGTTAGTTTAGGTTCTTACTTGGCCAGGTGTTTGAGACCTTTCAGGCTGTCAGAAGTAACCTTAGTAATCTTGTTTCCATCCAGGTGAAGTTCTGACAGAGAGCTGGGCAGACCTGAAAGCACATGGATATATTTCAACATGGATATTGAGGAGAATTATTATTTATTTTCTGAAATAAAAAACTGTCTAAGCAAAAACTTCAGGACTAGTTTCACTGACAGCAATAGAATGACAGTGCAGTCATCTGTCATGTGACTGCAGGAACTGCTGTGTATCTACTGACTGCTGCTACACTTCAGGAAGCCTTGTGTGTCTGTGCTCACTTAACCTTTGGGAATGCTGGTAATGTTGGTGTCAGCAATACGGACGTAGGAAACTCTCTTCAAATCTCTAAATGCCTCTGCATCTACACCTGAACTGGTCAGCGGGTTGGATCCAAGCTCTGAAATAGAATTTGATTAATTATTCATGTGTCATTGTACGTTAAAAGAGACAACTTGTTAAAAGAGAATGCTAATTCCAGAGTTTTCCATGGAAATATATAAGGTTCAGGGGTGAACTGGATGGAAACTAATTTCAGCTCATCTGCATAACCTGAATGGCTAACTTAAACAGGTGCTTTCCATGACGAGGTCAGCTGTGCATTGGTAGAGCTAGAATGACCATTTGGGCAGGTCCAAATGGAAAACTAATGATTAGCTTCATCAGTTCAATGAATGTATATGTACAAAGTGCAATGAAACAGAAACCTCAGTATACACTTTCGTGTGGGCACACACTCTTGGGAGTACACATGCCGTACAGTCTACATCTCCTACAGCCATGATCTAGCCATCCTAAGCTGGTTTTGTAAGCTAATGCAGTTTTTATCAGATTTTCGGTAACTCTGCCAGGGTTCTATAACTGTGAGACAAATATAAGATTACTGCCATTATCTCACATGTAACAGATCTTTCTACAGTTTAGCAGTGATGACAGCTGGAGCTTGTCTTCTTCTGTCTCCAGGCTTACCCATGACAATGACATGAGCCATGCCACTGAAGGAGGTCTTCTTGATCTTGGCGATCTGGTTCTCATGAATGCGCAGCTCCTGAATGCTCTTGGGCATGTTGGCAGGAATGTCTTTCAGCATGTTCTTGGAGAGGTAAAGTCTCTCAAGGCTGACCAGAGGAGCAAAGGCCTTGGCATGGATGGTAGTGATTTTGTTGTTTACCAAGATAAGAGCCTATTGGAACAGAGGACAAAAATAATATATACATATATATGTTTTAATGGGAATCTGCACAATTGTATACTTAGCACTAGTGATTACAAAAAAAAGCAATTTTCATTCAGCCAATTAAACAAAGCAAAAGCTGAATTTTGGTTTGCTAATTGCTTTCCAATTTTTCATAAAATTACACTCAAATCCCACCAAATGCCGATGGATCCAGGTCCTGAGTGGCTGTTAAGGAGTTATTCCAAACACAGTGAGGAATATTCGTTCCTCTGTCCACTTCTACTGACCGGTATATGCTGTGAATCTCTTACTACTCACAGGACAAATAATGTACCATAAATACAGCACTGAACCTCTGACAGCAGCCTAACTGTATTGTGCTTCAGAAAGCACCAAGTTCACACAGAGGGCTGATTTCCAAAAAAAATGTAACCGCACCCTGGTCCCTTTCAGCACCAATTTTCCCATATATGGATCCACAGCATAGAGCTGAAAGGAGCAAAATTTGGCAAAAAAGCTTTAGGAGATGACATTTAAAACTGGTTTTATGTGTAGGGTAAAACTTTACTCTGTGTGCTTTCAATGGTGATGTCAAAGGCTAAGCTATTGCTACAGAGTGCTTAACAAGGTTCTCTGAAAATTCTGGACCAACTGGACCAGACTAACTAAGTCATTTTAAACCATAAAAAGTAATCTATGTAGTTACCTAAATTACTTGATACTTAATTAATTATACATTATTACAGTATATCTAATGTAATAATCAATAACTTACTTGCAATTTTATTAAAATGCAACTACTACAAATGGTCCAGTAACAAAATTATATTTTTAAATAAATGAGAAGTATCACAGACTATAAATATTCATGAACACGCAACTTGTAAACAATTATCTTGCCATTCCATTACAGCAGACTGGCTGGGTAACTGCACACTATGGGATGTTATTGCCTTAATATTGTATCACACATAAGCTGGGGCATTTCCCTCCCTAAATCTTGTTTTCATTTCAGTTGATAATTTATTGGAAGTACTTGGAGGTTTGCTCATGACTAATTTTATGACCACATAAAATCTGAATAATATCTGAATCAGATCCAAAAATAATAGAGTTTAATTTGTAAGTGTTCCTGAAGATATGAAGATACATATTTTCCTTCATAGCAATCAATGTGCTATGGAACAAAATTACATTTATTTAAGCTTTTGTAGCTCGATTTTGATTTTGGAGGTCACACTGCCTCAAAACCCTGTTTGATTTAATGCAATGGCTGAGCAAGATAGGGTGTGTGTGTGTGTGTGTGCGTGTGTGTGTGTGTGTGTGTGTGTGTGTGTGTGTGAGAGAGAGAGAGAGAGAGAGAGGGATAGAGAGAGAGAGAGAGATTACATGAAGTCCTTTGAGGCCTTTGAAGTCATTCTCTCTGATCTCCGTGATCTTGTTGTTTTGCAGGTCTAGCAGAGTTGAGTCTGATGGGATCTCCGCTGGAATATTTTTCATCCCTAAGGTGGGCAAAGGCATGATTATTAAGTTATTATTAAGATCATAAGTTATTATAAGATTATTAAGTTGAATAACTACACTGGTCCTAGGACCTGGACTGAGTTTTCCTTTTCCCATTTTTTTACTTTTTCAACAGAAAAAAAAAACATGCAGAAGAAAAGAACATCTGAAAGTCCTTCTCATTTGACTAAATAAACATTTTGTGACCCAATAGTTTGTGTGTATATTCCTCAGCTGAGGATGGACATTAGCTAGAGATCACAAATCATTCACTTGTTAGAACTCCTATATTTTGGTGGAGGATTGTAGTTGAATCCCTTAACCTCTAAGAAGGTATACTAATGATGAATGAAAAATTATGGAAGTAAATCTGTTATGATTCAGGTACGAACTGTTTAAAATAAAATGGGGGTTTTAGGACCCAAGTGCAGTTAGCTCCTGATGAAAGGGATCAACCAAAAACAAAGTAAATAAAATAAGAAATAAATAAAAAGGGATAATGGGCGCACACACACAAAAAGGAAATAATAGAGCTGCGCCTGAGTGAGGCTGGCAGCTGGGATTCGAACCCCGAGCGGTGGCATTTTACCAACGGACCATGTGGCCACTGAGGGTAAACGCGCAGATAAGGAGCTTAAGGGCAAAAACAAGCACTGCTCGGAGCGAACTCAAAATAATGAACGATATGAAAAAAGTCAGCAAAAAGGGGAAAAAGAAAAGCCACTGACAGCGCTTAGAATGCGCTGTGGCGAGCGAGGGAGAAAATGAAAGCTCCTGGGAATGCTAACGGGTGCCTTGCGTGTGCGTTAACAGACGCTCTGTATTTAAGCTTCGGGGAATGCTTGCGAGACTGACACGAGATGAGGGATGAGGCTGCTGCAGCGCAGTGTCCCTCAAAAGGAAAAGCGTGAGCAAGGAATTTAAATTCCCGCTCGCTTAGGAGAATAAGCCCAATAAGAAGGGCAGGACTGGTGAGGGAGAAGCAGGGGGTTCAAGTCGCCGAAGGCAATGAGGGGGGCGAGCGGCGGGTTCTTTCCCTACCCTAACATGCTAAGCCCTGGATTTACCTCCGGTCTCCTGATCAAACATGGCCTGGTTCCTTCGTGAACCAGGTCTACCGCTTTCCCTTAAACACACCGAGTAAACAGACTGGACGTGAGAGCACGCATGAGACGGTTGAGGTCTCGTGAAAGGGTGGCGAGGGTGTGACAACCAACGCTGCTTAGGCATGCCCTTTAATGCCCAAGCCAGCAGGTGTCGTTAATGATGCAAATAGCGTCGATTCTAGCCAGCGCATGCATGCTCGGGAGTGCTGTACCACCCTCTAGCGTCGACAGCGTGGCTCCTTACAAAATCATGTTATGAAAAGCAACAGACTCCAATCTCATTTCAATTAGTAGCCCTTTATGAGGTAATGTTGCTTATTTTCTACTGAAGCATTTAGAAAATGACTAAATATTACTTTCTATTATTCAGAAAACAATGATTGCCTGTACTTTGTCAGTCCCAGCTAAAGAAAAACATAAACCACCATGCTTCACAGTAGGTATGGGCGTGCTGTGATTGAGTTGATCGCTACACTTATTGCTTGGATTATAGTGAAAAAAAACATCTAAGTTGGTCCCATCTGACCATAAAACCTGTTGCCACATGGAAACAGAAGTGAAAACAGTACTGAGTGTGGTACTTTTTTTCTTTATTGCTGCCCTGCCACACAGACCAGGTTTGTATAAAAATTTTGTCGCGTGCACAGACTGGCCAATCTCAGCCATAAAGAGTCCGTCCAAGTTGCCCCTGGAGTCTTGATAAATTCCCTGATCAATATCCACCATATCCAGCTAGTTTGGAGGGACAGTCCAATTTAGTCAAGGTATTGGTGGTGTCAAAGCCTTTTAATAATGAAAGGCTACTCCAAGGGATAATTAAAGCCTTTGAAGTCTTTGTGCTTCCTTCTCCTACTTTGTGTCTTTTCACAGATTTTCACACCTTCCCACCCATGATGAATTCTACAATGCACTACTAGTAGTGTGATTCTCAAGGAACAGCCTGTTCTGTACTGAAGTAATGATAATCACTACAACTGATGCCAGACAGATGTCAGCTAGCCTGTGCAACAGCCGGTTTAGGATAAAGTAATTAGGAGGTTGACCACTTATCCAAATCAGGTATTTTATGATTTAAATTTAATAATTTTATCAACATATTTTACATTTTATTTTCATCCAACTGGAATATTGTAAATGCAACTGGAAAATGGTGGAAAAAGGTTAGCATTTTGACAGGGTATGATGCTTTCCTATAGGTACTGAGCAACTTATGTGAACCTTTTACGTTGGCTTAATTTGTACACACTGAAATATATCAACATTTACACAAGGCATTAAATACAAGAAGTACATATATGACTAGAAGTGTACTAACGAAGATTTTGCTTCCTGAAACCAATTGGTTTTTTGAGGGGTTTTTTTGGCTGTTGATCAAGGCTGTTGAACTTTAAAATTGTCCTATTATTTTAAGTCTACTAGTATACTGCCTACAAGGTGCTGTAAGGTGCAGCACTAAGGACCAGAAGGTCCAGGGTTCAAATCCTAGGCTCTTAACCCACAATTGCTTGGATTGTAAGACTGTATCAATTGTAAGTCATTCTGGATAAGGGCATCTGCTAAATGCTGTAAAAGACTGGCATGCCTGGATATTCTTAGTCCAGTTAGATGCTGAGAAACAGTTTATAAAACCTGCTCACATTTACAGATGCTGCTTAAATGCATGGCGATGCACATGTTCTTGAGAAACAGCATAGTGAATATACTTAACAATAAGACTCAAAACAGCAGAAAATGTCTTGTCAGTGTCACAACATCTGCCAGGGAGTAAGTGACCTGAAATGGACAGGGATTTAGATGTTTAGTAGTTTGGTAGTTTGGTGCTCTGTAGTTGCATTACAAATTCTCAACCATCAAGACCATTTTACGAACTTTGTTCTGCAGGTTGACAACATTTGTTTGTGCACTGACATTGACAGAATGTTAATAACTTGCTGATGTTGATATGTTTATGACCCCAAAACAGTGTTTTTGTTTTGTTTTTGTTTGTTTGCCAAAATTAAGCCTGAAATCTGTCCTCTCACAGAATGTCCCCGGTACCCATTTTCAATGCAATGCACCCTAGAAACCCACAATAACACGGAACACTTGTTAGAACACATACAGTACATCATTTAAGACTGAAACATCTGTAGCCATCTAACAGAATTGTCACTGGTACTAAGACTGCGGCTCAGATATCCAAAGTACGACTGTTTCCTTTGTGAATCCTTTGTTGATCTTTAAGCATTTTGTCCCATGGCAGAAAAGTGTGAAAGTGTGCCGATAAACCACTTGTCATAAAAAAAAAAAAATATATATATATATATATTTATATGAATATATATATATATGAAAGCCATGAATAAAGTAACTGATGAATTTCATTATTTGAGACAGATGTCTCCATGATTAATAAATACCAAAGAAGGCATTTATATGGGTCTACAAATCAGGCATGTCATCAGTGACAGGGAGCTCAAAGATCTGCATAAAGGGCATTTAAAGATGTTGTTGAGAATAACGCAACTATAGAGCACCAAACTACCGTGATCTGACTGACAAAATTCTTGAAGCATAGAAAACCATGACTTGTAACATGTCATTGAAAATGTATTTTCTGCATTTGCACTTTGACTTCCTCCAACCTGATCTTGGTGCAGTCACTGACGCACATGGTAAGAACATTCACCAGGACATTGCGACCAGCGTAAATCAGAACCAGGGCGACTGGAATCTATTAGTGCTGACAGACTGTTGTTGCACACTGACACGAGAGGTACCAGATGCTCAGTACAAATGAAAATCAGCTGCAAAACGTTTCAAGCTTCGCTGAACTAACACAGTGTACTATACTTTTTTTTTGTTTATCCAAATTCATATGCGATATAGCAAACTTGGAATTACTTTTGTGTTCAGCTTGACATTGCCTATCATGATGTCACATTTTTTCAGGAAGCAAACGTTTTGGAAAAACTTGTTGTCCATTGTTATCTTCAACCAGCTTCTAAGTTAAGAATTCAACAAGCTCTGGGAAAGGTTCTTGAAAATGTATACAAACTAGAGATGCACCGATCAATTGGCTGGTGAATGGAATCAGCGTCATATATTCGAGTCTGTGCTGGTTACAGATAGCCGCACTTACAGACAGCAACAGCGGCACAGCCACAGCCACACATGAAAAACACTGCTTTCACTAACATTATTTCACAATATAATTCTGCTTTACACACAGTTTGAGCTTTAAACAGTGGGTTTGTTTATGAGACTGATCGGTGCTGACATGCTGATGACGAGGAAGTGTTACATTTCAGTTGTGCTCCAATGCTGCTACTTAGTGCACTAAAGAGTCTCTTCCCATACAGTGCAGCATTAGTGAGGGAGCAGTGATATAACGTTATTTGGGTTACAGCCATGTTTTCAGCGTTCTAGCTCTTCACAGTATGTGAGTGCTGTTTGCAGTATGCATGGAGAAGGTAAGCAGCAGAGGAAGAACTCCGAAAACACTCAGAACAATAAGACATTTAAAACAGCATCACCTCCTGGAATATGTGGAATTTGGAGGAATACCAACACAGTGGTGACCTAGCAGTTAAGGTCCTGGACTGTGGACCAGGAGGTCCAGGGTTCAAATCCCACCTCTGCCAAGCTGTCACTGTTGGGTTCTTGAGCAAAGCCCTTAACCCACAACTGCTTGGATTGAGGATTGTATCGATTGTAAGTCACTCTGGATATGGGCGTCTGCTAAAAGACATAAATGTAAATGAATTTGACAAAGCTAAAGCCAAGTCAGCTGAGAGAGGCAGACACAAGCAGGCAGCTGCTGCTATCGTTCTTTTTAATGTATGAAGTTATCCATTAAAAGAAAAGTTGAACAAAAATTATTTCTATGCTGTCATTTATAATTCTTGGACAGAAAGGAAATCGGAATCTGCCAAAATTGGAATCAGCCAGTCATATGGATGATTTAAAACATCAGAAATAGGGCAAGAAAAGACTCATGTATTCTAGCTGAATATGAGCTGTTAGAGATCGTTCAAAGCACTCATATCTAGTTACTTGTGGTCAGTGCTTCTGGGTGATGAGAATATGACCAGAAATAATCCCACATACCATTGACGCTCAGAACAGGGATCTATCAAAGTCTGATCGTCACAAAACATGTCTGTGGAAGTGTATCGTGTCACAAACAAAGGAGATTTCTGAAGACCTCACAAAAAGTTGCTAATGCTCAACAGGCTGGAAAACCATGTCTAAAGACACCACCTGTACTCTACCAATCCACACTCAGATGGGCTCATATAGAGGAAATTAAAGAGCATTGTTAATGGTCCACCAACAAAGATCACTCCAAGTGCAAGGCACATAATAGTCTGCCATGTCAAATGGAACCAAATATAACTTCTACGCAACTAAAGACATTTTTCTCAGTCGCTAATCCTAGTGCTAATGAGTCCACCAATGAGATCACAAAAGAAGATTGTTGCCTATCTGCAGTTTGTTTATGACTATGTGGACATGTCAGAAGGCTATTGGGAAAATGTTCTGTAGAAAAGTGAGACAAAAATAGAACTTTTTGATATAATTGAAAGCATTCTAAGCCTTATCCCTTCTGTGAAACATGGTGGTGGTAGCATCATGACTAGGGACCATTTTGCTGCATCTGGCCACTTGTATGTGTATTGAATCTCAAGAGACGTGTTCACGAAGCTGACCTTAACTCAGCAGACATGTTGTGACATAGGGTTGCAAAAAGCAACTATTTTGATAGTCAAATAACCTATTGATTATTGAAATGAATAATCGATTATTCCGATTATGAATCACTCAATTACCAAAACTCTTATATAGCCTTTACATTTAGCTTGAGGTTGTTTTATGCATTTACTAACTAACAATGAAGACAATAAAGATGAATACCTTATTCAAAAATTCACTGTTTTAACGAATGCTCCTGCTAATAAGCAACATAAATAAAAGTCCAATATTTTTTTCCTGCCAAAATTCAAAACCAATGATATGCAAAGTAGCAGCAATACAATTTCACAAAATCAACTCAGTATTTCCAGCCAAAAATGTGAGGTGCACTCAAATTCGGCAAATAGTGGTGAACATTTGTTCCTGAGACTTACTGCATTTGTAATGTGGTTCTTTTTTGCAGCTCTGATCTCTCTTGCTTTATAATCCATTTCTGTGCTCTGATCTTTAAGGCTCTGGGGCCTTTCCCAGCTGTTAACAGACTATATTTAGACTGTGGTGTATGTTATGCTACCTGGCTAGCTAACAGGCTTTACCTAGCATGCTGTTCGGCTGATGTTGAACTACTCAGTGCTCAGCAGCACTTCCAGCGGCGAAAAATATTACAGAATTTGTTGCCTATTTGAAGTGTCAGAGCTGTGGTTCTGCTATGCACCAGTATAGAGGTACATGAAAAATGCATATGGTACAGGTAATTAACCCTGCCCAGCACTACTGGAGAGAATGCATTCATGGACAATAGGAATAATCAATTCTAAAATGTTGATCACATTCACATTCACCAACTAACCAATTCCAGCTGCTTAAATGTATGCTGCATGAAAAACTGGTGAACTTCATGCTGAAAGTAATTCACATATGCCTAAGTATACCTATATTTATCATGCACACAAACATTACATGGGGGTTATTTTTTATTATTTATGAGCTGTATTTGGCCTCCTACTCTTTCCAATGTGTGTGCTATTAGCAAAACTACAGAGTTATGTAAACTAGGCTCATGTTTCACCTCAATGAAGTGAGTCTAGATGGAGAACAGACCTATAACCTCACTCCCTTGCCCTCTGTGTCTCCCATGATGCCTGCCAGAAGGTCTGTGTAACAGATGAGGGCTGAATACAATCCTCACCCTTCCCCTCTAGGAAAGCGTTTCTAAATCCTGGACCTGGATAACCTGTACAGTGCACATTTTAGTTTTCCTTCGGCATCCCACTATTAACAACTGAACAGCCCTCAGCTGCATTAAATAAATGTCTTAGTGGAGGGGGAATGAAAAGAATAGCTTGCTTCAGAAAACAAATAATGTAATGCAGTTTAAAATTCTATTTTTTAACTTCATCTATGTAGGACAGTGGTGCATGATAATGATTCCCTACCCCTACTTTGGATCCCCCTACTACTTCATCTTGGAGCCATTTGCAATTCCTGCTACAGTGAATAATCCCATCTGGTTGCCCCAGAGTTTCGCAATTGCCAAGAAGAGCTCCCATGATTATAAGTTGTTTCAGTCTAACCAAATCTGGGCTGTACTCATATTGAAACCTTCATTTATAATACAGTATGTTACCCCAAACATCTTTGTATAGTTTCCACACAATCCTTTACCTTTTATCTGTATGGTGTTTGACTGGATTCATCACAAGCTTAATATCTAAAAGCCACTATTCAGTGTCACAAAAATAATAGGTTTTCCTTTCATGTGTCCTAACAAATTCTTCCTTCTGTGTGTCTCGGATATCTTCTTGCTAATTTCAGCTTTGAGTGCATATAGGCCTGGATTCAGATAACTGTAAGGTTACTTTGTGGCATGATCTATTGTTATAGGCGCTATACAAATGACACCGAAATTGAACGACATTGAATATTTGTCCAAACTCTACTTTTGCTAATGAAGAACACCTTGAAATTTCAAGCATCGTCAATATATCCCAAATCTAAAAATGGGTATTAAAAAATTCTGTAGATCTCTTTACTTAAAATACAGTTGGTTGGAGTTACAGCAAGAAAGTTTCTGAAGATGATACTTTTGCTGGCACTATCGAGGTTTCATTTTGTCCAAACAGATACACAAGTCTGTGGAAGTAATGAAAAATGAGGATGCCATAAGGCTGCCACTGCTTGCTTCTGAAATGAAGTGTGGTTCCCAGAATGTGAAAGCATTTACAGCCATTATGAAGACATGGCTAATATTAAGCCAACAATTTGATGACAGTCAGATCACGTGGGGAAAAATGATTTATTCAATGATTCAGGCTTCTAAAATGTCGCCTAAGAAAACAGCTATGATTACTAAAGCACTCCAGTTCTGCCTCATGAAAAGAATGTCACAGAGTTCTCATGTCTGCAACATAACACCTACTTTATTGTTAAGCAATGGCTAATAAACTTACAAAAACAATGAAAGTTAACGGTATGTGCCAAGATTCGGTCCTCAGAACGGAGGAACATACCTTTTTTCTTCTTCCAGCTTGTGATAATTGTTAAAGCTTAGACAAGCATAGAGCGGTAGGCAATCAATATGCAGCTAGAAAAACAAATCCTTCAAATCCTTAGAACATGGCCATAGGGCCTGATAGTGCTATGATAGAATACATTTTACACTTATTAGTAAATATTACCTAGATCAGAGCATTGCACCACACGCAGATGACACTGGCATCTGAAAGGGCAAACTGGTCCCACAGGCACATTAATGGGCACTTTTTCTGTAGGTGGGATAGATCCATCAGTGGAACCAGCCTCGTCCTCCATCATGAAGTCCAGGAAGCCTGACTGGCGGAAGGGCAGAGCCCAGCAGACAGATGCCAAGAGCAGGGTGAGACAGGCCAACCTCATGCTGCCAGTGACCTGGAAGGTAGAAAGGACAGAGCAACAGTCACAAAATGAGTGATCTACATGGTAGTTGGAATGACAAAATAGATACATCAATCAGTAGATAGTAGGCAAAAGGAATTCAGGAGAGCAACCAAAACAATGTTAGGGTCTGAAGACTAGTCTATTTGCATACACACTGTGATGCTAATCTGAACAGACAGAAGGGACTTTACATTATATTTCGAAAATGGGAAATTAGAGATAAACATTCATTCATTAATTTTCTCATCTGCTTGATCCTAGTCAGTATCACGGGATTGCTGGTGCCTTGCCGGCTGCACAGGGTGCAAGGCAGGAACAACCCTAGACAGGGTGCCAATTCATCATAGTGCACATACACATTCAGAGCATTTTGGAAACAACAATTAACCTAACACGCATGTCTTTGGAATGTCAGAGGAAACCAGAGTACCCGGAGGAAACCCACATAGACACAGGGAGGACAAAAAGACTCCACACTGGTGGAGCCCAGGGTCAGGATCAAACCAGGGATCTTGAAGCTGTGAGTGCTAACCACTGCACCACTGTGCTTCTAGAAATAAACATAATAAATATATCTTTGATAAACTTTAAACCCTATTTAATACCTTCTATTCTGTTAATACACAATGATTAATATCTTAAATGCTCCAACCATTTACTATGATTTATTGGAATAACTGAGGAATAATTGTGCAACAGCTGATTTAAGCACCATCACTAATAAATTTACCATGCTCTGGTATGCAAATGCTTCTAACAACTTGGGTAAGTCTGGTAAACCTAGACAAATCTCTTCTGCAATGTTCACCCTTTAAAATACACTGTTTAGGCTTTCATCAAATTTTGTATTAATGCTCCTTCCCAACTGCCCCTTATTTATGACCTTTAGTCATAAATAAAAATCTCTTTATGATGCAGTGGTATGTCAAGCATCTGCAGCCTGCTTTTATAAACACACTTTGAAGCACATATGTCCACACATACAGTACAATCAGAGAAAATCACTTACAAACACAAAGTCCTTTGGCAGGCCTTCAGCCTTTTGAATGAAAGTAAAATTGCTAGGTAAGTTAAATCAGGGTCATGTCAGGTCTAAACCATTTTGCTTTTCCCAATCTTGCTCCTGGCATAAAGTATAATTACAGTATGTTAACCAAAAATCTTAGACTGTGACCTCTGTGAAAGCAAAAATCTGAACTGAGCAACCTCATACACAAAAATAGCTTTTGCAGTATCTTGCTCCAACTTTTACTCAATGAAATTCAATGCTATCCTGAATGTCCCTTTGACGGGGAACTATCTTACCTCAAGGTCCAATATCTTAGATCAGGGCACAGATTCCAAATTTGTAAAGCTTTTCATGAAAATCGCTCTGATACTTCAATAACTGGATGAAACTGAAGTACTTTCTATCTCCCAAGAAAAACATGTTACTCATGAGTATCACATGTGGAGCTCCAAACACTTGCTGATTGAATACCTTTACTAAATGACAAATGGACACAGTGGGAAAACCCTCCAGCCATGTCACCTTGACCCTGCTACAATTTATCACCGGTGATCTAATCCACGTAGAAAGACACTGTAAGCAGGCCAGTTGCTTTTATGATAACTGAAGGAGAAAAACTACAATTCAGTACATCTGGATCTGATCAGTAAATTTTACATAAACATTACAAACAGAAATGTAGTGTGCTAGCATTCTCACAACTGAATGTCATGTGAGACTTGGTGAATACTTGGGATTAACAAACTGTTATTTGAGACAATACATGCTTTGTCCATTTGGCTAGAAGGACATTGTAAATGTACCTTGCTGACAGGTACATTTTACAAGTATTAAAAAACAGCAGTGTATGGTTAAACAATATGTATTGTAGAAAAACATGAAGCACTACGGGTGTTTATATTACATTGTGTAAACGCAGTGCATTCTGGGTGGTTTAGCTTCAAGGATGGCATCCATGTAACACTTCATTTCAGTCAGAAGCAACTGAGGAGCACCTAACCACATCATATTTCCCCTTAAACTGGTCCTTTTTTTTAATAAATGAACTGAGAAACTATCCAGCTAGATGTGCCTACTTTTAAAATGTGCTTTTACTTCCAAATCATCTGCTTAGCTAACCAGGTTATTTGCCTTTTCAAGATAAGTGATGCAGAGAGTAAAGCTGATGTCGCAGAGCTTCAAGGATGTGTTTAATACTTGGCCATATTTATAGTTTTTGAGGGGAGCAGAACATGTTCATCCCGTGTCCATATGGGTTTCCTTGGAGTACCTTTATTTCCTTCCAAATGGGCCTCCAAGTTGTCTGGCTACTCTAAATTGTCTTCAAGCCTGTGTGAACGAATGAGTAAACAACCGTGCAATGTCCTGTGATGGACAAGTGGCCTGTCCTCTAAGTGTTCCTTCTCAGTGTTCCTCAAAAAGCTTTGGATTCCCATCAACCCTGACCAGGACAACAAGACTTTAAGTATGATTACTTTGCTGCCTGTAATTTACTGTAAATATATGATCACAAATAAACTAAGGGTACACAGGGAGATCTGCTCAGAGGTGAAGCTCTTAGTGGTCTGCACGATAAAGAAAACAGGTCAGGACAAGAATGAAGAGCCTCCAGCACTGCCATACTCTGCTTCTGAAACTTATTAATGGATTCCTGTCATGACTGTCTGACCACCCACAAGCTTCTTTTTTCTGACGAAGAACGCTTGCAGGCTAATCATTGTATGTGTTCAGCCATGTTCTGTTGAGAAGGTAAAGACAGAAACCCGCTAAGGTACTCTAGAACCCAGATTCACTGTAGAATTTTTTTTTTTTAATGAACAAGGCTAGGCTGCTGGAAGGTATGACATAACTGAAGGGTGAACAAAAGAGTAATGAACGCCGCCTGCAGTAGATAGATATTCTCCAAGGACTTACTGTCAGGCAGGTGTCAAGACTCGTACTTAATGTTGTACAAAGCACTCCAAACTTTTGGTTTCCACAAAGATTCTTCAATAAAGAGCTCTCTGATATGATTTCAACTGTTGTCATTTTTGTATATACTGTAGCTTTGTGTAGATATAGTGTTGTATGTGATATCATTCTGGTTGTGTTGCCACTCCGTCATTTTAACATATGAAATCTGTCAATCTTCCTTAAAAATCAAATACTCTCTCAAATGAATGTCATATGTCAAATGTTAACTTCCTGAATGTCCCTGTACATCTCCATTAAGTAAGTGGCTCATACATAAGCAAACTGTCACTGTTTTTCTCCACTCTACTGAATAATGTGGATTATTTCCTGTGTGGCTTCATGAGACACCAATTAACAGGTTATTAGAACTGACTGGGAATGACATTAGTTAGAAAATGCATACATGGATATGGAATATTACATTTATTCCAACACTGTATTGTGTTAACAAACAAACTTGCCCAATTATTACTAATCCTTACCCTTAACTGACACAGCCTCACTCCTGTGAAGCCCTAGAGGCACACAGATTTGTTAGTTCAGCCCAACAGAGATGTACTCTTGGCTTTTTTGCCCATATGCATCAATTCTGGTTTTCAGTCCTACAATTAGTAAGATAAATTGTATATGAACCTTCAAATAAGTACCTTGTCCTTACTTTCTCTTCTTACTTCTCATTCTTCTTCCTATTCTTACCTTTCTTTCTTCTCTGCACCACTTTTGTATTGTAAATCTGTCTAATAGCAGGTTTGATACGTCTTAGACAAAAAAGAAAAGCACAGAGAAAATGGAGAAAACACCATCTTCTTTTCCTTTTCTCTTAAACATTCCAAGCATAGCCACTGGCAACTACTGCAATCTGCAGAGGAACACACACATACCATACAATCGGGCCTCAGTATCCATGGGGGATTGGTTCCAGGACCCCCCATGGACAGCAGACTCTGTGGATGCTCAAGCCCCTTATATAAAATGGCATAGTATTTGCATATAACCTACACTCATCCTCCCATATACTTTAGATTATATCTAGAATACTTATAAAAGCTAATTCAATACAAATGTTATGTAAATAGTTGTTATACTGCACTGTTTAGTGAATAATATCAAGAAAAATGTCTGTGCACGTGAATAAAAGAGTAGAGAGGCAAACACTCTGTGAAATGGCAGGGTATGTCTACATGGATTCAGAATAGTGCTTGGCACGAAGCAACAGAAGTTTTCCATTTCTGAACTTTTTGGATTTTTTTATTCATATATTCAATCTGCGATTGGATAATTTCATGAATGTGGGACCTGCAGAGATTAGCTATTACCACCAACTTTAACCATGGGCAGTATGTCTGTAACACTGTTTGTAGTGGTTGTACAGCAACTGCATATACTGTTAGCATATACACAGCTTAATTTTATATTCTGCTTTGGTTCTGAGTAAGGTGTGTCTGAAGAACAAAGTATATATTTCTACATAAGTACTTGCTTCTCAGTCCCATGGGCATTCCCAGTTGGACAAGACTGGGTAGAATCTATGAAAGGTCCATTTTTTAAAAGACATAAGTGGCTAGTGAGCTCACTAGGTTCAGTCTAGCACTGAGATTAAGTGAAAACCGAATGTTAGTTAGCTTGCATTTGGACAACATGTTTAAAAAAACCCTGTAGAGCCATGGAAACTGGTCATTTCAACTACATTATGCTCAAATACCACATGGAGGAACTGAGAGAATGCTAAAAGAAGGTGGATCAGTTGACCTGTTTGTTTTCTGTTGAGCTGCATTACAATGACCATGAAACATGGATGAATCATGAATCATGGACAGGGTCACCGGAGAGCCAGTAATCGGCAAGAACAACCCTAGGCAGGGCGTCAATCCATCATAGGTTCCTACCATGTGACTGACCATAATTTCTCATAAGGTGCATCTAAGTTTGTTTGAATTCTCAGTTTACAATCAACTTCATTAGTTAATGCACTACATCATTACCCACAGCACAGTAAATGTACTGTACAACCACAGTACTATCACATAGATATTCCACAATGCACAGCTATTCCATTCATCACGGAATGTATTGGACACGGTGGAAGATACAAATATAAGTACAGTATAAAGGTTCTGCTGTGTGTGTTAAGCTTGTGATCAATCCATTAAAAAAAAAATTCATGAAACTAGAGAAAGTGTTTTACTTATTCATGTTTATTGATATAAAAGAGAATATGGGTAGAGGGCATGGGTAGGTAACTACCATTAAATCATGACTGAATTTGTTTTTGAAAATATCGCTAGTATCCTAATAGGTAATATCCTGTGATGGTATTGTTAGCATACTAAAAACATTGTTGATGTTATGTTTATGTGACCACCTGTCTCTGTGATGCATTTCCAACACACTCTCATGGAAAGGTCACATCTGAATTCTGTTTACATCTTGCTTACTAGTGCCTTCTATATAGAACAGTCTAATTAGTGACTGTAGGGAGATAGTGAGTAAAGAAACAATTTTGGACACAGATATAGTCTACCTTCTGGAATATCTAACTTAATATCTAAAAAGAGAAATGAAATAGTACGTACATACATAGAGTATATGAAAGCGTTTGTAAATACACTGCACTTGTAGCTAGTCAAGCTAGCTAGTGAGACATATGTATTGTTAACTAGCTAGCTCAATTAGCTGATGCTAACACTGGGTGCTACAGAAATGTTAACCTTAGTTTGCATAATTGCCATTAGTAGATAGCTTCACACTACTGTTCCACAGCTTTTTACAAACATTTGATGCAGACAGCTGGCACTAGTCATCATTTAGTTAAAAGTACGCAAGTGAAAAAAACACTTTAAATAAAGTAAACCAGTAGGGGGAATCTTTTGAAAGACACACCACCTCATTACATTATTATGGTCTAAAGTAACAATAAGTATGTTTATTTTGCATCCATGCCCCTACATCTACTCAAGTGTAAATATACAATTAGGACTTTCTCACAGAGCTTTGAGATATTCTGTTCAATGCACTGTCTCTTGGCAATGCTCGGTACTCAGATAGGTTCAAAGTAAGTTTAAGAAGAGTTTACAAACGCAAAAGCCACATCATAACCATTATCAATTAGATACAAAACGTGTTCCTTCTCACACGTCTTTAAACCTTCCTTTAGAGCCCTTTAGATCTTTATTACTCACATTTCAGCAAAGACAAATCTGGCTATCCTCAGTTTGGCTGGGTAGGGAGAGAAAATGATAATAGTCAGTGTCCAGCACAAAAAACAAGCTCATAGCTAGTGGCCAGCGTGGCTTCACTTTAGTGTCACTCACCCAGGAAAGTTACAGGCCACATGGGAAACTCTGGCTTCAAAAGAATAATCGTGGCTCTCGCTGGTAATATGATCTGCTGCAGGGACAGAATAGCGGAGCAGAGGAGCTATCTGCTAGGGTTCATTGGGAGCACCATCAAGACACAAAACCTTTCCAGTGGTGCTGTCTCACGACATTTCCAAATTTGGGAAATAGTGAAAAGCCCCAAAGCTGGTTCTGGAATTGTCTACGCAGCCTCCCCCTCCCCCTTTCGTTCACTCCCTCTGGTTGTGTTTTGTGTTAGTTGGCAATTTTCAAGGGGGCTGACGGGAAGTACTGTGTCAGATCTGCCTGAGCTCAGAAGGAAGCTATATCATTAAGGGATTAATGAGATGTTGGTGCCAGGTAATTGTCTCCTTATCTCTTTCATACCCTGTCCATTCACAAAATGTCTATATGCCTTATTACACATATGTAGCTTGAGGTACCTGACAGCTACAAGAAAGCATTTGAGAAACAATAGAGTGCTCATAACCAAAGACAGACTGAGAGGAGGGTATAAAAAACATTAAATCGTTCAACTCCTCATTGCTATTCCATTCCCCACAGCAGAGAATGAACCAAGAGGAAAGAAAAATAAATTCATTTTCTTTACATTACTGGATCATTAAAAACCATTTGGACAAACAAAGGGATACCTCAGATAAAAGGAAGAGAAAATTGATAGAACTCATAAAGTTAATAAAGTTAATGGTGTTTCCACCTGAGCTAGATTCTTTCTAAATCAGGAGTAGGCAAGTCAAATAGTATAGTAGGTGTGTTACAACAGGTACAGCAGTGCTAACTGTGCTGGCATCACTTCCTAGAGCAAGTAATGGATAGTTGATCAAGTTGTGGGTGCACTTCTACTTTAACGAATATATCTGCTTTTTATTGGCTATGATAACAGATACTGGACATAAATAAACCTATTGGTGTAGCCCATAGTGTAACACTAAACTTACATTGCGACATAGTTTTTATCAAAACTGGATATGTGTATATATACTCAGACCAACAAACTGCCAACAGCACTAAAACACCTGGCTGCCAAGCCACCTGTACTTGTATCTCTCTCTCTCTCTCTCTCTCTCTCTCTCTCTCTCTCTCACACACACACATACACACACACAAAATAAAGAAAATGGATCTTTAACAGTCTTCAGTTTAAGACTGAATATGTGCAAGTATATGCATGCATTTGCAGCTGACTCTTCTAGAGTCTACACTTCACACCTATAAACCACATCATGCCACTTCATAGACCACTTTAGTGCAACTTCTTTCCAATAAGCCAATGAAGCAAGCATCACATCCCACCAAAAAAGCACCAAAAGCTTCAACAAAACTTTTAAGGTACTGCAAATCATTGCTATCTAAATATTGTGAACAGGAGACAGTGCTAATTAAATCTACTGTGGATCAGAAAACCAAGCTTTTTCATAATCCTAAATTTTAAACACACAGCTACAAAAATCTACAGACAAAAGTTAATTTCCTAGACTATAGACCGAGTACTTTTAAACCCCTCTTCCTTACTATATTTATTCAACTGGGGGAATGCATGGAACATGTCTTACCTGTGCTGTTTGCAGAAAGTGGAAAGAGGTTGCCCACAAATCCTGAGAGGGATGCAGTGAAGCTGCAGCACGGCAGGACACGAGCGGATCACAGTGGGAATGCGTGCAGCCAAAAGAAGGCAGGTGTGCTCAAGCAGGGGAGGAGGGAGCGAGAAACCAGCAAGCAGGCAGGCAGGCAGACAGAGGGTGGGGGTGGGGAGAGGGGTAGTGAAGGAGGGGCTGTTTTGTAAGACTTCGAATTAGGTAATTGGTGGAGAACTTCCCCCGAACAGTTTCCAAAAGTAGTTGAAAGTCGAGAGAAAGGGAGCGCTTAGGAAGTAAAATGATGAGCAGTGAAATGAAAGGATAACGAGCCAAAAGAGGGAAATTACCCTTTTCCATTGCACATTTAAACTGGAGCCAGATCAAACGGATTCGATTAGAACTTGGATCTAAATGTATTCCTTTGTCACAACTGATACAGTTACCAAAAAGTGCATGCACTGTAATTACAGTACAATGACGCCTTTGTTGATGATTTAAACTATGCATTGTTTAAGCTTTTAGACTCATATCACAGTGAGCAGATATGCTACTTTACGTGGTTGTCAATCCACAGAACATCAGTTCTGTAAGATGTCAGGAATCTATTTAGCTGCGAAGTGACACCTCTAAACAGGAAGATATCTGGTTGGTTGTTTGGCTATCAAATTTATGTTTGCTTTAAAATTATTACTGATAAAAGGCTTTTGTCAAATTTGTCAAATTATTTAAATTTCCTCACTGATAGTGAGATGATGCTGACAAAATTATGATTAGTGAGAAAATGATCCATGTTACAAATGAACCACACTAGGCAATCAGTACGTGCCCAGGGACATTTGACCCCCAAAGTGCAATTCATTTGACCGGTGTGCTTGGTCCATATCGTGCATGCTTGCAGAGGTAGAGGTAGGCTCGGGTGAGATTCATGACTCTGTTACGGCACTCGTGTAGTGTGATGGCTAATCACGCCCAAGCACAGAACACAGCATCAGCTGCCTCCATGAAAATCTTCTTATACATGCAGCACGATAAGGCAAAAATCAGCGTGTTGCATAATCAACACATGCATGAGAGGGCTGTGTGCATGCCCAAAAGGAAACCAAAAAAGCCACAAAGTAAGTGTAACCACGAAGTTCGCTGTGCTGCGTGAGCATGTCATAAGTATGGTGATCATTTCGAAGCACAATGTGAGTGCAGACCAGCGGGGGGGTGGGGAGGAGGCACAACCACGCTCCAGTGCAGTTCAAGGCAACCAGACTGTGTGAGTACACCCTCAAGCTAGTGAAACTGGATCTGCTGGTATTGGACCAATTTCCAATGGAAGCGCACAGTTCCACTTTCCAGGTACCAAGTGTTCCAGTATTCGTGCAGTAGAACAGGCTCAAAGAAAGACGCTAATGGCTACAGTCAACACACATAGCCTGAAGTGAAACCTGGGATTAGCCAATAGTCAAGTTTCTTTCTCTTCATCTCTTCTCTTCATTTAATCTATGTGTTTTCTGTATAGTTGAAACACCCCCTCTTCTTACCTGCCATGCTTTTGTTATTCACACAGACATTCAGTGGACCATATACACAGAGCCAGATCTTGTTTGTTTACTCTGTGAATACTCTGTGAATAAATAAATAAATAATTTTTCAGGTTATTAAACTCTGGCATTGTACGTTTACAATCTGCTTTCAAGTGTCAAAGCAGGGAGCATTAAAGGCGTCTTACAAACAAAGTCATATGAATAGGACTCTTAACATGTGCATTACATAAGGTTTCATGGTCTTGTTTTAAAAAACATTATTAAACCTAATTAATTCACCTACAAACACGAACATTAATACAAATGAACCTAAACCAGTTCCCTTGCTATCCCGCCCACACAAACCTATGTTCGTTATTAGGAAATCTAGTATTTTAGGCTAAATTATGATTAGATTTATCTCAGTTAGTGCAAAGTGATGTTAGTGTTCTCCAGAGGTTACAGATGGTGGCCTGCTTATCCTCTTTTCCCCTCCGCCTCCACTTTTGTGAATTCCAGAGTTCAGCCAAGTTATATATCTGCTGCAGAGTATTCACAATTCCCTTTGAGGGGGGGCGTTTTAGAGAGAAATTACATACCATTTATTTTAAAATACACGTTCTTGTATGTATTCGAAAATAATACAATGTGAACACTCCAGTTATGAATGACAATAATGCGCTTTATATGCATGGCTGTAATGATGATTATACAGTACGTAAGTGATTACAATATTAGAGCAAAAGGATACGTTTATTAAGGGAAAACTGTACAACTGAAAGGAGGTTCTGGTACCCTGTTGCACCGCCTCTAGCCTGGATGCAATATGAGATATGGCTGGGCATGGAGGCAAACAGATTATTGTATCCTGTGGCACATTTGAAAACAGATGTTGCAGCTGGGCCTGTAGATCCTGCCCAATTCGAAGCTGGTGTCCCAGCTGGTCTCATAAATGCTCGACTGTTGATAAAGCTGGCGACGGAAGTGCCCAAGTAAGTGTTGCAATCTGCCTTCCTGGGAGCATCATCCTGCTGAAAAATGCCAATCAGAAGCCCTGCCATGAGAGGCAATACATGTGGTTGCAGGATGTCCTGCACATGTCACTGAGCTGTTAGTATCCCCCGTATCTACCAGGGGTGCCAACTGTCATGTGTGTCGGCTCCTCAGGTCATCCCACCAGCAGTTAGGGCAGTGTGTCCTTCCATAGCAAAGGCAGGATTGAAGTGCTCACAAGGAGACCTCCATACCCTGACTGTTGTCGGATCCCAAACAACCTGGATTTGTTACTAAAGACAATACGATTTCTTTCGTAGCAGTCCAGGTTTCTCATTTATGACACCACTGCAAACGAAAGGAAGGTGGCTGGCTGTCAATGGCAGGACTCATAATGGGTATTGTTTTCTCTTGAATTTCCTTCTGCTCAGCAAATGAAAATGGTCCGGACAGAGACAGGGGTGTGTAGTGAAGATGCCACCTGTGTCTGGATGGTGGGCAACGAAACTGTGGGATCAAGAACCCTCACTACTGATGGTCTGTCTGGACCGTCCGGAACTTGTTTGCCATGTGCGCTTGCCCTCACAGAACTACTGCTTTCAACACCTCCTAACAGCTAGATCAGAACAGCCTAGATTACAGAAATTCGTGGAAATGACCATCCTGCTTTTCATAGTCTAATGATGCACCCCCTTTTAAAGTCTGTCCAAAATGTCTTTGAGTGATTCGTAGAGGCATGTCTACCAGTGAACAATCTCTCACCAAGTGATACACTACCCAAAAGTAGCCTCCGAGAGCCTTTTTATAGGGCAGCGGGGGAAGCACTTTTACGCCCTCTTGTGGCAATACCCAGCGTCGAGTCAGACCACACCTACAATCATGTACATATCTGCCTACAACATAACTACATGCCAAGTTTTGCAGCAATCTGACATTTCTATCTGAATGCATTATATTATATTATTACATATATATAAGCAAGAGAAAGATAAATCAGCAATAATTTTCTTTTAATTTATAAATGGTGGTCGCACCATATTACAGGTCAACAAGCAGACACACAGGTATACCATTGGCAAATGCTAAGCTGTAGTCGAAACAAATATACAAGGGTCACATTCCCAGTACAAGACTACACTGAGTGTCCACCCCTGCCCAATGACAATCAAAGCTTGCATTTTTGGTATTAGACACATGACCCTAGTGGAGTTTTTATTATGTAATGGTGTCAAGAGTATACAGAGAATGGTATGGTCAAGGAAACACATCCAGCGAAATGAACGAGTTTCCTAAACAGCTCATTGAAGAAAGGAGTCAGAGGCAGAATTTTCAAAAATCATTCTGACGAACAGGTGGTGCACAGTCAAGAAAATTGCAACAATAAAAGGAAAAGTGGTGCTTCAACTAATGTGTCCAAATGCACAACTCATTATTTTTTAGCATGGATGGTCTATAACAGAAGGTCAGCAGTTTTGAGTGCCATTGATGTCTAAGGGAAGCAGAATAGCAAGACTCCAGTGGGCAAAAAAGTAAAAAAAAAATTGGATCACTGAGCAGTGGAAACATTGACTGGTCAGTTGAATCCAGATTTCCGTTGTACCGTGCTGATGGGAGGGTCAGAATTTGACACAAGCAGCATGACTCGATGAACCCTGCCCAGACAGCCAATCATGCAGCAAGTGAACAATGAATAAAATTCAAGCATGAGTTACAAGTGATCAGTAGAACATGTTTAAACATGGGCCAACATGAATTCGCAAGTGGGGCAAGCTCCAGAGATCTATTCTAGAGTTCTATTCGTGGTCCAGACTCCATATGTGTGGAGTTTACATGTTCTCTTTGTGTCTTCTGTGGGATTTCTATGGGTATTCCAGTTTCCTGCCACAATGCAAAGACATGTGTTGGGTTAATTGTGTGTGTGTGTGTGTGTTTGTTTATATTTGGGTATGTGCTCCTGCCTTGTGCCCTGGCTCTCTGCGATCCTGAAATGGATTAAACGGGTATGGAACATTAATGAATGAATAACTCTCTGAGCACAAAACACACTGAATTTTGTAGCAGATGATCTATAACAGCATAAGACTATATACTTTGTCATGAAGCACAAACTGACTAACTGAACATCACATTGAGTTCAGTGCAATTAAATGGCCTCCATAGTCTCCAGATCAGAGTCCAGCACAGCACCACTAAAGTACAGTGGTATGAAAAAGTTTGGGCACCCCTGATAATTTTCATGATTTTAGTTTATAAATCATTGGTTGTTCAGATAAGCAACTTGAGTTAAATATATCATATAGCAGATGAACACAGTGATATTTGAGAAGTGAAATGAAGTTTATAGGATTTACAGAAAGTGTGCAGTAATTATTCAAACAAAATTAGGCAGGTGCATAAATTTGGGCACCCCAACAGAAAAAATTACATCAATATTTAGTAGATCCTCCTTTGGTAGAAATAACAGCCCGCTAAACGCTTCCTACAGCTTCCAGTCTGGATTCTGGTTTGAAGGTGCTTTGGGACCATTCTTCTTTAGAAACATCTCCAGTTCAGTCAGGTTTGATGGTTTTTCCGAGCATGGACAGCCCACATTTTCAGTAATATTCATGTCTGGGGACTGAGATGGGCCATTCTAGAAACGTTGGTACTGGTTCCTCTTCATGAAAGCCTTAGTAGATTTTTGAGCAGGGTTTTTGGGGTCGTTGGCCTCGGTGCAACTTTGTCACTGATTCTTGAACATTGTTCTCAAGAATCTGGTGATGTTAACTGGAATCCATGCGACCCTCAACTTTAACAAGATTTCCTAGTACCTGCACTGGCCACACAGTCCCACAGCATGATGGAACCGCCACCAAATTTTTACTGTGGGTAGCAAGTGTTTTGTCTTGGGATGCTGTGTTCTTTTTCCGCTCCTTGTTATGTCCAATGTTGAACTCAATTTTAGTTTCAATCAGTACACAGCACTTTATTCCATATTCTCCAAAATGAAGCTGGATTGTCCAAATGTAGCACACCTCAAGTGGACTCTGTTTGTGGCGTGTCTGCAGAAAAGGCTTCTTCTGCATTACTCTCCCATACAGCCACTCCTTGTGCAAAGTGCGCTGTCTATGTTGAACGATGAACAGTGACACCATCTGCAGCAAGATGAGGTTGTAGGTCTTTGGAGGTGGTCTGTGGCTTGACTATGACTGTTCTCACCATCCTTCGCCTCTGCCTACCTGAGATTTTTCTTGGTCTGCCACTTCGGGAGTTCCTTAACTAGAACTGTGCCTGTGGTCTTCCATTGCCTCACTATGTTCCTCACAGTGGAAACTGACAGCTGAAATCTCTGAGAGAGCTTTTCCCTTTCCCTGAACCATGATGTTGAACAACCTTTGTTTTCAGGCCATTTGAGAGTTGTTTTGAGGCTCCCATATTGCCACTCTTCAGAGAAGATGCAAAGAGGAGAAAAACTTCCAATTGGCCACCTTAACCCTTTATCATAGTTGGACTCACTTGTGTATGTAGATCAAGGGTCAGTGAGCTTACAAAACATATTTTGTGTTCCAATAATAGTGCTAAAGGTATTCAAATCGATAAAATGACAAGGGTGCCCCAAATTTGTTATGCACCTGCCTAATTTTGTTTGAATAATTACTGCCACACTTTCTGTAAAAACCTATAAACTTAATTTCACTTCTCAAATATCATGGTGTTCATCTGCTATATGATATATTTACCTGAAATTGCTGAGCTGGACAACCAATGATTTATAAAGAAAAATCATGAAAATTATCAGGGGTGCCCAAACTTTTTCATACCACTGTAAAAGATTCATGACTGTTCTAAGAGCAGATGGGGAATCTACCTAGAAGTATAATGGTTTTCCTAGTTTATTGGCTGGTAAGTATCTGAAGAAACATTGCTAATGCCAGAAATGTTTGTGGGTCAGCAGCACTATAGCACTTTCGCAGTCTATGTACACTTGAAGTTTATAGACAAGCTATATTTCATGAAGATATGCTTCTTTACTGTTTTACAATGCACATATATGGGAGAAATATTTAAATTCATACTCTCAGGGACATGGCAGTATTCTTTCGACCCAGTTAAGACGTTTAGCAAACACTCTGGAAAGTTTATCTTCTAAGTAGCAATAGTTTGTATTTGTTAACATGTCAAAACACAAGGAAACTACATTTAACTATGTGTTTAGCAATACAGAACATATGCACTATTATGTAGTTTAGAAAAAGTGCTTAATTTGCTACCTCTTCATTGCTTCTGTTTGGTGCAATCTGCAAAACAAGCACACTGCAATTAAACTACATTAAAACATGTATAGTGTTTTCATTTCAGCAGACAAGTCTTCTGTTATATTTTACTGTCAAAGTATGTTTATGGTGCGAGTGTGGAAGCCTGAAGTAGATCTGTTTGTGTCTTCTGAGACTTACATGTGCGTGTATGGAAAAACCAATGTGAATGAGTCACTTGTCACCTGGCAACTGTTTTTCAAGAGTAGCTATTTAGATTTACCAAGATCTAAACCATCGAATTTAATGGCAATCACATGTAAAAGAAATGGCTGATTTTAAGTTGATGGCAAGTCCTTGTCCTTCACAAAAAATGCTTAAAGCACTTTCACCTCAGCCTAAAAAAATCACTCAGTTGCCACAGGGATTTAAAATCCCATGCATAATTCAGAATGTATATGAGCACAAGAGAAAAAAGACAGGTATAGTCTTGCCACTGCCAACGTGTCTGTAACACCAATCCAGCTTTGTAAACAATGTGCTCCTTTATTATACAGAGTCTAGACTGTTCTGCTATTTATTATGCTTTCTTCCATCATCTATAACTACAACTGCACATTTCAACATGTAATAAAATGACCTTTGTTAAGTGATTATATTCATTAATAATCGTTTTTAAACTGTAACAAACCCAAAGCATTTGTAAATCTATTTTTTTATTAAGCAAGACTAGGATGATGATGTACAAGTACTGATCCTGGATCGAACAGCAGCTTATGAGTTTTATTTCAGCGGTCTATTATTTTTGCTGAAACAAAAAAGTCAAGCACATAAACAATCCTGTTCATTATTTAGATAAGAAAACTCTATAAGTATTGTGATAGAGGTGGAGGAGATACTCTACATGGACACATGGTACTTCCAACTGGTGGATTTGGTTATTTCAGCCATGCCCATAACTAACAGGTGTGTAAACCCAAGCGTGCAAACATGTAGTCTTCTTACATAAACAGTAATAGAAGAAGTCCCACTGACCAGCTCACTGACTTTAACATGGTCCTGTCACAGGATGCTGCCTTTCCAAAGCGTCAGTCACATATCTGCAATAGTTAGCTGTACTTTTATTATGAATCTGAAATGTCTAGAAGCAACAAGGTCAGAGAGAGGGCCGACAAATGACTGCAGAGTGTCATAATAGTTTATTTTTAGATTCCACTATTTGTTCCCAACTGCTTTTGGAAAGATAATCAGCAGAAGAACTGCTTATTTGGTTTTGATGTGTTTCCATTGCTAAGGGGCCTCACATAAGCACAAGGTCATAATGAAAAAGTCTAGCTTAGTCTGGAGTAATGTAAAGTACAATGCTACTGGAGTCTAGTGCAGTGGATATGCACTCTTACAGACTCCATGCTTCACCATATGACAGTACGATTCATATAATGCATGAATCAGCGTTTGAAAATGGATTGAATGTATTGTTCCAATTGTAAAGTTTTATGCAGGTAAAACCATGGTACAGCAATACTTTGATTATGTGAACTGGATCCCTTAGTACCTGTGTAGTGAGATACATAGACATTCGAGAGAATTGTGTGCATCCAAATGTTCGGCATCCGTTTTGGGAGTGTGCTTTGTTGTTTCCTCACAAGCAAAGTCTCTAAAGGCATTATTTATAGAGTTAGATGTGGTAGAATGCCCTGACTTCAACGCCAGATAACAGCTTTTGGATGTACTGTAACCTCAAATGAGAGCAGGTCCACATGCCGGTACATTACTCCCCAACCTCACTAATGACCAACAGTTATTTGCCAAAATCTAGAAGCAAGCTTTCAAAGAAGCATAGACTGTAGCAGCAGATGTTTATAAATCTGAACTTACACAGTCACATATAGATATGTTGTCATTTGGTAATGCAATATTAAAAATTAATAGAGACAGATGTTCCTCCCTCACCTAATGTGGCAAAAGTATTACTATAATGCTAAACTATGATATGAAGTTACAGCTTTTTCTTGGCTATGTGTTCCTGGAAAGAAAACAAATATTATTAATCTATTCTGTGGGGTTTAAGATTTACAAAATGCAAAGTCACATACAAAAAGACAACAACAAAGACAAACAAGAATACTACAGAACTAGAAGCAGCAGTAGATTGTCTTTCACATCTAAATACCTTACTGCTTCTGCAATAAAGAGTCTACATGTGATTATTAACTGCATGTAAAGAAAGCTATTATAAACTTGTCCATGTAATCTGTCACGGGATTTATTATAATTATGTGAGCTGCACTGACTTCCTGTAAACTACTTTTAGTACATTTAGTACATTCTGAAAGAATCCGTAACCTCCGGGCGGTTGCTACACAGTGTGAGTCTGCAACTGGGACTGCTGACTAAATGACTGTAAGCAGTCTGGATTCAATTTAGAGTTAAGGAGTGATCCCTGACTGGCATGAATATGTCTGCTTAAATCCTGGCACAGATTCTGATCTGATGCCTGGTTTTGTAATATAGAAAGTCTTGTTGGCATGATCAACTTTTGACTTCTAACAATTTGGTATAAAGTTTATGTAAATGACATTTTTTATTATGCTAGTATGAACTGGTAGCAGACCTAGTCTATCAATATTATAATACTGGAAAATAAATAAAGATTCAGCTAAGCATTTTCTGCTCCTGTTATGTTTCCATAAGCAGATACACAATTGTTGAAATACAAGATTTACTGAATCACCTACCTGGTTGGCTTAAAGCCAGAGAAAATGCTGTGAAATCTAATATCAGCTATTGGAGTATGTTATTTTCTTGAGCATTTTAATATTTTATTAATAAACTGTTTAAATCATAAGAGCCATATTACAAAAATGTAAAATACACTTAATATTACAAATGCATTTACATCTGGACAAACAAATTCACAATAAGCCTAATAGCACTTTTGAAGCAAACACAGACGGATGTTGTTCTTGACTGGGTTCACAGCTGAAGCAGCTAGCCAGGTTTGTGTCTGTTGGATCCATCAGCACCTCGGTGAAATGACCTTTTGCAGAGGGCAAATCTAGAAGTAAAAGCTGTAAAAGCTGAATGTTTCCACCTGTTTAACCACAAAGGAAGGAAAAAAGAATGATTAAAACAAACATAGCCCAGTGCATTCAGAGTGTGTTTTATTTCTCGTAAAATAGATAGGTACAGTGCTTATAGAAAATAATCACACCCTTTTGATATAGTTACTTTTTTTTCTTACAGGCTGTAATAAGAACAATCCAGTTTTATTTACACATTTTGTTTTACAACCACCAAGTAATGAGAAAAAAGGCATAGGTCGGAAAATGAATAAAAAATGAAAACCCAAATAACAGGGATGGAAAAGTGATCAGCGCCCTGATTAGTAATTGTAGTATGACCTTTTGCTTCAGTTACAGCAATCAGACTATTAGTATATGTCTTAAACAGCTTTGTACATCTACACTACACTGGGGAACATTTGTTCATTCTTCCTTGCAGAACTGAAGTTCAGTTAAATTTCAATGTGAGCTGTATTGGACTACTTAATTAAAGGTTCTAAAAATCAACCACTATTTTTGACTGTGAATGCTAATAAGCTTATGATTCTGTTGCACCCCTCTGCAAAGCTGTTTATCAGGAGTTTGGAATCATTGTCTTGCACACCATTTACCCCATGACGGACATTATAGAATTTCTGCAGTGCTGTACCTATACCCACTTTCAAAAATTATTGAATCACAACACTTAAACGTTTCTCATCCAGCTGTTTTACTTCATAGCAACTAAACATATCACAGATATGACACCAAACAGTTCCTGTAATGAATAACTGAACATGCAGATTTCATGAAGCATACATCAGACAAATTGAATTTTAAATAATGCATGTTGTTTCCAGACCAAATATGAATAGAAAAATGGAATTACACAATATTGGGGAAAAATTGAGAGAAATACAAAAACAAAACACAAAACAATGACAATTAATACTTAGTTGCTCCACTTCAGGCTTTTAAGATGACTTTTAGGCATGGACTTCACTAATAACAACAATATTCTACATCAAACTGGTTCTAGAACTTTTTTTAATCCCATTGTTTAAATTTCCATTTCACATTTTGAATCAGATTGAGAGCTGGACTGTGTGAGGACCATGTCATTGAGTTGATATGCCTTTGAATATCACTTTCATCCAATCATCCACACACCATCACTGCCTCTGTTTAGGCCATTATAATTTTTGCCCTACTGTGTGTCAGATTTCCTGCTTGAATGAGATTTAAAATCCTTTCTTTCAGTTGACAACCTTGGCATTGTATTCTTTTAATTAGCTTTTCCTTTAATTTATTTTAAGTCCAACAGCTTATTTAGTTTTGTAAGCACCCCCCATTAACTGCAGACTATTTTGCAATTTTAGACTTCTGTTGATATTTGTTTTGCACAAATTACAAGATGATTCCATACTTCTTTGTTCAACACTGAGTGATTCCATAGTTTATTTCCTCTACATGATCTGAAAAACAATATGCCATTAGTTAAAATAATTAAATGTGTTTTGTTTGATGTATGCTTCATGAAGCCCGAATGTTCAGGTATGAAACAATTTATTATTTGCTACAAAGTAAAAAAGCTGTGTGAACATACTCTTAATGTGGTGTTTTCATGATATTTGACAGGGGTAGCACCTCAAACAAATTAAATAAAATTTATTTACTTTATGGTACAGTTCTTCTGATCGAGTGAAGGAAAAAATGATGGAATTACTCAAAGGAGGGAATATTATGTAAGGGAAAAAAATTTGTTTTTGTTGCTCTTCTCTCATTTATGACTGAATTCGTTGAGGAATGGAAACATTAATGAAAAACAATATTCTATAACCCTAAATCATAAAAAGCTGGGACAGTATAGAAAATACAAATAAAAAATAAATGCAGTGTTTTTTACATGTACTCTGACTTTATTTTATTGAAGACAGAATGAACCCAAGAAATATTTTTTTTGAAAATTTTGTGCTTTCAATTTAATTTCATTTGTTAATATACATTCATTACTGCACTTCAGGCCTGCAACATCTGCCAAAATAAGTTCAGACGGTGAAGCATTTGCAACTTTTTAATGTTTCTATTGCTTCTCACAACACTTAAAAGTCAGTTTGGCACCAAAGATACCAAGCGATGAAGTTTTCCAGCTGTTGGAACAATCATTGATGAATGATCAATTATTGATGAATGATGGTTCTTGATGCAATGTCAATTGCGGGGCTTCACCAGTGCCCTTTTTGCATTGGCATTCCTCAAGATTCCTTTCAATTCAATTTTCAAGAATTTTTCAATAATTATTGCAATAATTGACAAAACGGTAAGGAATTGGCTATATATATATATATATATTTATAGCCAATTATATATAGCCATATATATATAGCCAATTCCTTACCGTTTTGTCACAAATATTGACTTCTCTTCCTACCCACTAGTTTTCATTTGTTTTGTTGTGCAGTGTCTATTTTCAAGTTGTATTGCTTTGCTTTCTTTATTCTGGTTCTTTGACTTCTTAATTGGTCTTCCTGTATGTTTTCCTTTTATGACCTCCCTATTTTGTCTGAATGTTTACCTTTGATCATCATAATTGTTTGGTGTCATATCTGTCATTTGTTTATTTGTTATGAATTTTAAAACATTGTCAAGCAGATAAGAAAGTGAATGATTCAACCTCTCGAATGTGGGGATTAAATAATTTTTCCAGGGGTAGTCTTAGGTGTACACAGCTTGCTTGTACAATAACCTGGCTTTTTATAGCCATTACAAAACCCTCTTTCACACATTTTATTTTTACTGTTTAAGCGTGAATGCACCACAAATTTAAATCCGTGATAGACTCATTACAATTTACTCAATACAATTTATGTTTAATTACTAGGTTGCCTTGCATGAACAAAAGCTGACTGTGTGAACAAAAACTGACATTATATGGTAAGACAATTCTTGTCATGACTGGCAGAAATGGGAGGTGAATGCACAGAGCCAGTAGAGGTGTTTTTACACAAACTAGGCACAAAAGGGACTGATAAAGCAGAGTCAAAAACAGCACTATGTAGTCAACTGGGAATCAGCAATTCGAAAACTAACTGAATGTCCAGAATCACACATGAACCATAATGAAACTTTATAATGTGAATGTGAGGAATGTCTATGTGTAATCAGCTGACTGGGACCTATGTGTGCGATCAGTAGACTGGCAAATCAGAACAGGAGAGAGAGAAGGTGTATGAGCATAAGAAATGTTGGGAAATTGAACTAAGTGTTGGTCAGGCGCATGACATTACCCAACAGGCCCCCCTACCCCAAGGAGTCATTGGTGCCAAAGGTGCATTGTGGCCTTTAATGAAGACAGGATTAACTTTTCTGGGGATGGCTGTGTGGGCGAGGGACTGGAAGGTATGAATCATTCTGAGTTCAGAATATTTGTGGCCACCAGGTTGGTAAGGGGGGTTTGGCTGCACCTGCAATTGGCCTAAGGTTGGCATGAAGGCAGTGTCACCTTCAGACTATGGCATATCTGTGACAGTCAATAGCGAAATGGAGTCAGGGGCATTCAGGGACAGAGAAAGGCTGGAGTTTCTCCTCAGTGCCTTGGGGATCTTACACTGAGCAAAGATGGTAAAGGAATGGTGCCTTATCTCAGGGCCAGATGCCAGATGAAAATGAGAAATGAAAGGAACAGGCCATGTCTTTAAGTAGAGCAGTGAGTAGGGGCAACAAAAGAGCTGAAATTACAGATAAATCTCCTTGGTGAAAGAAAACTTTGGAGTACCTTGACAGAGATAAGCTGTAGCAGGACCATCCTAGCTACACTTCAACTATGAGAGATGAAATGAGAAAAAAAAATCCAGGAAATCACATTGTAGGATTTTTAAAAGGAATTTTTAATGGTAAATCATGGTGGAAAAATCAGTATTTGGTCAATAAACAATCAAGAAGATTTCTGGCTCTCACAGACCTGTAAGTTATTCTTTAAAGAAGCTCTTCTGTGTCCTCCACTCGTTACCTGTATTAATGGCACCTGTTTGACCTCGTTACCTGTATAAAAGACACCTGTCCACAGCCTCAAACAGTCAGACTCCAAACTCAAGACCAAAGAGCTGCGGAAGGACACCAGGAAGAAAATTGTAGACCTGCACCAGGCTGGGAAGAGTGAATCTACAATAAGCAAGCAGGTTGGTGTGAATAAATCAACTGTGGGAGCAATTGTAAGAAAATGGAAGCCATACAAGACCACTGATAATCTCCCTCGATCTGGGGCCCCACGCAAGATCTCATCCCGTGGAGTCAAAATGATCATGAGAACGGTGAGCAAAAATCCCAGAACTGCACGGAGGGAGCTGATGAATGACCTGCAGAGAGCTGGGACCAAAGTAACAAAGGCTACCATCAGTAACACACTATGCCGAGAGGGACTCAGATCCTGCAGTGGCAGGCGTGCCCCCCTGCTTAAGCCAGTACATGTCCAGGCCCGTCTGAAGTTTGCCAGAGAGCATATGGATGATTTCCAGGATTGGTAGAATATCATGTGGTCAGATGAAACCAAAATAGAACTTTTTGGTAAAATCTCACCTCGCCGTGTTTGGAGGAAGAACAATTCTGAGTTGCGCCATACCTACTGTGAAGCATGGGGGTGGAAACATCATGCTTTGGGGCTGTTTTTCTACAAAGGGGACAGGACGACTGATCCATGTTAAAGGAAGAATGAACAGGGCCATGTATTGTGAGATTTTAAGCCAAAACCTCCTTCCATCAGTGAGAGCATTGAAGATGGAACGTGGCTGGGTCTTCCAGCATGACAATGATCCCAAACACATCGGGCAATGAAGGAGTGGCTCCGTAAAAGCCTTTCAAGGTCCTGGAGTGGCCTAGCCAGTCTCCAGACCTCAGCCCCATAGAACATTTGTGGAGGGAGTTGAAAGTCTGTGTTGCCCCAAAACATCACTGCTCTAGAGGAGATCTGCATCGAGGAATGGGCCAAAATACCAGCTACAGTGCCAACCTGGTGCCAACCTGGTGAAGACTTACAGGAAACGTTTGACCTCTGTCATTGCCAACAAAGGTTATGTTACAAAGTATTGAGTTGAACTTTTGTTATTGACCAAATACTTATTTTCCAACATAATTTACAATTAAATTCTTATAAAATCGTACAATGTGATTTCCTGGATTTTTTTTCTCATTTTGTCTCTCATAGTTGAAGTGTACCTATGATGAAAATTACAGACCTCTCTCATCTTTCTAAGTAGGAGACCTTGCACAATCAGTGGCTGACTAAATACTTTTTTACCCCACTGTATATTATCGTCCATGTTGATGCCGGATGATCAGGTGACGTAGCCCAGACAGGAGATGGTTTGCACATGAAGTTCACATTTCTCTGCCTTGACGAACAGCTTATGCTGAAGGAGCCATTGTGGTACCTTGTGGACATGGGTGATGTAGGAATCCAGAGGAGAAAAGTTGATCAGAATGCCACCTATATACGACATGACATAGCAGCCCAGATTAGTATACAGAACAATACTGACCTGGGTATTGCCAGGTGAATTGGTTGAGCCCCTATAATCAATGCATGGGCATAATGTACTGTTCATATTCTGGACAAAGAAGAACCCTACAGCTGGGGAGGTAGATGGACCATTTGAGAGAGCCTCAGAAACATAGTCATTCATGGCTTGTGTCTCAGCAGGGAAGAGAGGATAAAATGGCACAGTTGTAGGACTGGTGCAGGGGCAGTTTGGTGGCTCTTTGTTTGCTAAATGCCTCAGAGAAATCAACATTGCAGTCAGACACATTACTGGATAATGGAAATGGCGCAGTGATAGATACAGTAGAATGGCTGGACAGTAGGGTGACCACAAGGGAAACTCATTGATGATACAGGGAATGAAAGAATTGTGTAAAATTGTGTATATGGCACTGATGGAGAATGTACACTGGAAGAGACCAGTATGTGATTGTAGTTAGCTTCACAGGGTGTCCATGCACCACATCGACATGAAGGTGAGGTGATAGATGTACCACAGAGAGTTCCCACTTCAATGCCAAAATCAATCTGGACTGGAATACGGATGGTCTCATGAGCTGTATGCAAGAGCACTGGTAACATAAATGAGTCAGTGGATAATGAAGAGTGACACACTCAGTAGATGAGTGATATGGGAGCCGCATGTTGAGTGGAGTGGCGCTGGACTGGAGTGAACTGGGGCAAACTGGACATGTGGGGACCAGACAATAAACCACAGTTGAAGCACTGTCATTCCATGTGACAGTGATGTTGCTTCAACTCACTGGTCTGGTTCACGTCAACCTGCATTGGGACCTCTTTCTGGAAACTGGTAGGTAGTGAGGCAGGTACTGGAACTGTATTAAGGGCATTGAAGTGGCAGCTGTACAGGCATGGGCAACGTCGTAGGGAGAGTTGCTGGTCTAGGTACAGTATATACTGAGACCGATGCGGCTGAAGATGACCTCACAGGGACCTCACTTATCAGGGAAATTTTTGAAGTGAAGGTGACAAGCCCCTAATACATCACTGCAGCACTCCACCAATCTTGCTTTCATCAGACCAGAGAGTCTTGTTTCCCACAGTCTGAAAGTCCTTTAGGTCCTTTTTGACAAACTCCAGACGGGTTGTCATGTGTCTTTTACTAGAGTGATGCAATGATGGTGGACCTCCTAGAGGTTTCTCCCATCTGCACACAGGATCTCTGAAGCACAGCCAAGGTACCAGCCAAGGCCCTTCCTACCCAATTACTTTGATTGGTGGGGCGGCCAGCTCTAGGAAGAGTCCTGGTTGTTCCAAACGTCTTCCATTTATGAATTATTGAGGCCACTGTGTTCTTGGGAACTTTCAGTGCAGCAGAATTTTTTGTAGTGTTCTCCAGACATGTTTCTCCACACAATCCTGTCTCTGAGCTCTACAGGCAGTTCTTTCCTCATCATGGCTTGGTTTTTGCATTGTTAGCTGTGAGACCTTATATAGGCAGGCATGTGTATTTACAAATCATTTCCAACCAAATTAATTTTCAACAGGTGGACTTCAAGTTTCATAGCAAAGAGTCTGAATACTTATGTCCATGCAAAAATTTTAGATTTTCCTTCTTAATAAATTTACAAACATTTCTAAAAGTCTGTTTTCACATTATGGGGTACTGAGTGCAGAACAGCTTGATTTATTTTTTATTTTAGCACAAGGCTGCAACATAACAAAATGTGAAAAAAAGCAAAAGACTTTCTGAATGAATTGTGTATATAGGTGTATACTAAGCCTACACCTAACCTCATAGCTTTATTCCACAAGGAAATGGTGACCATTTCAATACTGCCTTGCATAAAATTATTTGACATTGTTTCTTATATTTATTAATGCAGTGCCACCAATGGATAGCAGATATTTCACCTCTCATATTCTTCACATATCCTGAAAAAAGTGTATTGGTTATAAAGCAATTATGACTCATAGAAGTGTAGACATGTAGTCTGTGTGTAGACCTCATAAAAGATAGCATCACATTTCACTTACACCCATCTATCTCTTTGCACAACATCTAGGGGTCAAAGTTACTGTTCTGGAAGTACAAGTTTTTACATTTTCCTCTTCTTAGCATGTGACCAATTAAAAAAGCCTAGCCTGCCAGTTGGACTTTGTTGTCTGTCTAATGTCCCAGTGAAGTACCTCAGGCCACAAGTTAATGAACGGACAGCATCACGCCTTTAGTTAGTAGTGCCTTTCCTGTTTTTGCCAGAAATAACTTAAATTAAGTCAAGCTTTTATCTCCCCTTAACACACTTAGAAAAAGGTTGCGTATCCTTTAGATAAATACATTCTGCCTAAACCAATAATGTATAAGCAATTGTTCTTTTAAGGTCCTCCTTAAAAACATTAAACATTCACAGTCCAAGCTGGAAAAGTATGTCAGTCTTGGTAGTATGAGTGGTACAGTAGTATGAGTACTATGGTAGTGTATAAACCATTCTTGCATGTTCTTGATTCCTGATTTACTTTTTGAGTTTATAAATCAAGAGAAGGTGTTCAAAAATGGCAAAGTGTTTTGTTTTTTGTTTGTTTTTTTCTTGTGCAAAACACACCTGCCCACACTCTATTCACTGCCAGTGAAGGCTGGGAGTCCAGGTGTTGCTGCTTCCTGAAGAATCAACTCATGTGATGTATCTGGTTTAAATATCTGATAAGGTTCGATGATGAATGGTATGATTATGAATGGCATCGGGGTATAAACAGTGGAAATTGTGCGTTAGTTGGTGGGTTTCTTTGATGGAGTAGTGTGTGGCGCCTTGAGTCCCTGCCTCAACTGTCCATGCATGGGCCAGTGTCAGAACATCATAAACCATGTTAAATCATACCCTTGGTTGCTCCCTACACCATGTAGTTAGGTCCAAATAGGTTGTTAGTATGCAGTTCTTTTCCCCCCAAACATTCACATGGACTTTTTGAAAACCTGTATTTTCTAGTAATTTTTATAATAGTGTTTTTCTAATAATGTTTGTATGAACTCTGAGTTTAGCATGTACTAAAGATGGATGCAGGTCTTTTCCTCTTACAGCAATAGAAATGTGTTATTAATTTAGGCAGAATGAGTTGGTCCATTACTATAACTTGGATGAGGATCGAATCACATTTTATAAAGAAATCCAGGCAATTCCAAGATATTTACAAACATTTTCTTTCCCCTGTACAGTTTGCCTAAATTTCATTTCATGTGGTATGCAGGAACATATTTATTGTAACTTAATTTAATCTAAGATGTTCTGTTACTTCTGGAAAATTGAGCTCAGACAAAACCGTCTGTACGTTTCAGAGAACAACCACTTTCACTGTTACCTAACTGGACCAAGTCTGCCTACTTCAGTCTGGTTTTAATTTACTGCTTTCATCACACCCTGCCAAATGGCACTGCCAGAAACTGACTTAGATTTGCCACAGCCTCATAGACTCATAAAAAGTGTTATATCAACAGTCCTTCCAGACCTAGTGTAAGAAACAGATTTTGTGGATTTGTAAGATTGTTTTTGAAAATTAAAACTTCACAGGAGCTTAATGTTGCACTACTGTAGTCAGTGTACTGTATTAGCCGTGTATTTGCATTGTCCATTCTGGCAATAGATATTAGTGTTGTAAATTGAAATTCAGTGATACTCAATAGGATTATCTTTCCAGATCACATTTTTGGCTCTGAGTAGCAAAACCGTGCGTCTTTGAATTCTATCTTTCAGTTTCATGATCCCTGTTAGTGTCACGCCCGGGAATGCCTCTCACATCTTGGAGAATTCCGGAGACTACAACTCCCAAGCACACATGCGCTGACAGTGGCCATACTTGCATCTTTCTACTGCGTGTTTGTGTTTGTGAATAAACTCCACCGATCCCTGCGTCCGCGTGAATCTAATATTCACCTGATGAGCATTACAGAATACTTCGCCACCATGCAGACGGCGGATAACCAGGGTTTACAGGATGCCATCGGCCAACAAGGGCAGCTACTTCACCATCAACAGCTGGACATCAATCTGTTTGGGATCTTGCCACACAGCAGGGCCAAAAACAGGCCTAGCTGCCCTAGATCATGGCTAGCATTCAGGCACTCACCCGACTCACGTATGCCATATACGCCTGACCCCCCTGCTCAATCTGTTTTTCTCACTCACCTCCAAGCTCGGACGCTGCCCGCATCTTGTTTATAATCATAGGTAAAACACTGGAGTGGGCCACCAATGCTTGGTCGCAGGAGGAGAGGTGGACCTACGAGACCTTTCTCAGAATTTCAGTCCATTTTTGACCACCCATACGCTGGTTGCTCTCATGGAGAACTCCTATCTTGTTTACCCCAAGGTCCCGGTTCTGTTTCCAAGTACTCCCTAGAGTTTCACACATTGGCGGCGGGCAGTGGTTGGAACGAACCAGCATTATTAGTAGCTTTCCACAACGGACTTCATCACAAGTTACTATCCGAACTAGCATGCCGGGAGGATGGACAATCTCTGGACCAATACATTGCACTCGCCATTCGTATGGACCAACTTAAAGAAAGAAGAAGGCTTAGAGCATTTCAAGCTGGAGCCTCGCTGCTTTTCCAGCCTTCCCGGCCCGGAACCAACGAACTCATATCTGGATATCCCAGAACTCATGCAATGCGGCGCAGCACGATTGTCCCAAGGAGAAAGACAGCGCCGGATCAAGGAGGGGTTATGCTTCTACTGTGGCATGGTGGGTCACTGTCACACGCCACAGCAGCGCGCGCCTATCAGGACGTCTCACCACGATCGCTGTAATTGGAATCAGCTATGAGACGTCCTATAAAGACAAGACCGCGAGAGACTCACCTCGCGGGTTATTGATGTTGTTGACGGTCCATGTCAGTCGCGTCCCTATACGCCTCACCTTCATGCCGTCCTGGCTATCGCGTCCCTCCGCGCTCCGTCCGTGCTCCTCCGTGCTCCTCCATGTCCGTCCATGCCCATCGTGCTGCGTTCTGTCCAGGTATCTTTCTGTTTAGCTTACTTCCTTGTTTTCTTTAGTTACCACTCGTTTTCCGTCCCGGTGTTGTTTTTGTTTACTACCTGTTTTCGTTTACCTTTTTGAATAAATCTTCCCTTTTTTTAACCTGCGTTCGTCTCCTGCTTCCCATCCGCCTCCCCCGTTACAGAATAACCCGCCAACATGGAGACGGCAGGTATCCCCGATTTTTCTTTTTACCCCGGCCGTTTCAATGGCGATCCAGTCCGTTGCCATGCTTTTGTGAATGACTGTTTGCGTTTTTTCAGTTTATATCCCCCGGAGACCGATTATGCTGGGGTGTCTTTTGTTTTTCTTCGCCTAACTGGTGAAGCCCTTATTTGGGCCACCCATTTATGGACGGTGCTTCGGACCGGAACCGTGGGGCAGCTCTTAGAGGAGCTGATCGTTGGGTTTGGCTCCCCACGGGGTTGCACGGGTCCTGAAGCCACGGGTTTAGAACCCGTTCGCCCTGTCTGGTCAGCCTTGGTGGGTCATGTGCTGGATTCCCAGCTTGCCACCAGCCGGACCGCTATAGTCAAGCGTTAACGTGCACGCGTAACGTCCTGTGACCTAGTTCGGGATAGTCCCATGTTAGGCTCGTCACTCTCCACGGTTGCTCAGTTAGTGCCACCGACTCCTGCGCCACGCACATTGGCAACACAGACAGTCACGTCACCCCCGGTCGTGCCCACTCCCGCGTCTCGGACGTGTGTACCAGTGACTGTGTCCAGGTCGTCAGTAGTGCCAGTGACTGCATCCAGGGCGTCTGCAGTTCCGGTGGCTGCCCCCAGGGCGTCTGCAGTTCCGGTGGCTGCCCCCAGGGCGTCTGCAGTTCCGGTGGTTGCCCCCAGGGCGTCTGCAGTTCCGGTGGCTGCCCCCAGGGCGTCTGCACTCCCGGTTGCTGCATCCAGGTCGAAAGAGGCCTCGACAGAGGTTCGTCCCGAGAACGTCTCCTCCACGGGAACCGACTCAGTGACTGTCTTCTCCAGGGAGATTCTTCCCATCCACGACTCCGCTGTCAAGCACCACGTTGTCCACGACTCCGCTGTCAAGCACCACGTCGTCCACGACTCCGCTGTCAAGCACCACGTCGTCCACGACTCCGCTGTCAAGCACCCGTCGTCCCGACTCCCGCTGGCAGCATCACGTCGTCCACGACTCCGCTGTCAAGCATCACGTCGTCCACGACTCTGCTGTCCCAATCATCACGTCCGCGAATCTGCTGTCCAAGCATCACGTCGTCGACCTCCGCTGTCAAGCATCAACGTCTTCCACGACTCTGCTGTCAAGCATCACGGCGTCGACTCCGCTGTCAAGCATCACGTCGTCGACTCCGCTGTCAAGCATCACGTCGTCGACTCCGCTGTCAAGCATCACGTCGTCGACTCCGCTTCAGCAATCACTATCCAGACTCTGCTCCCAGCACCACGCGTCCACTACTCTGCTCTGCAGCCTCACGTCGTCCACGACCCTGCTCTGCAGCCTCACGTCGTCCACGACCCTGCTCTGCAGCCTCACGTCGTCCACGACTCCGCCCTGCCGCCTCACGCCGTCGACTCCGCTCTCCAGCAACCTCCAGTCGTTGCCTCCGCTGTCCAGCGTCGCCACGTCGCCTCCGCGTCAAGCGTCGCCACGTCGCCTCCGCTGTCAAGCGTCGCCACGTCGCCTCACGTTGTCGTCTCAGCTCGTCTGCCACACGTTGTCGTCTCAGCTCGTCTGCCACACGTCGTCGTCTCAGCTCGTCTGCCACACGTCGTCGTCTCAGCTCGTCTGCCACACGTCGTCGTCTCAGCTCGTCTGCCTCACGTCTTCGACTCCGCCCTCCTGCCTCACGTCATCGACACCGCTCTCCAGCAACCTCCAGTCCATGTCTCTGCTGTCGAGCATCGCCGCCTCGTCTCCTCTGCTCGCCAGCCCCCTGACTGCTGGCGGTCTCCTCCTGGAGTCCGCCCGGCACGGCGACCCCCTGAGGTGGACGTGTGCCTGGGGGTCTCTTTTTGGAGTCCTAGCTCCGGCTCGGACTCCTTGGGGGGGGGCTCTGTCACGCGCCACAGCAGCGCGCACCAATCAGGACGTCTCACCATGATCGCTGTAATTAGGATCAGCTGTGAGACGTCCTATAAAGACAAGACCGCGAGAGACTCACCTCGCGGGTTACTGATGTTGTTGACGGTCCTCGTCAGTCGCGTCCCTATGCGCCTCACCATCGTGTCGTCCTGGCTATCGCGTCCCTACGTGTTCCGTCCGTGCTCCTCCGTGCTCCTCCATGTCCGTCCATGCTCGTTGTGCCGCGTTCTATCCAGGTATCTTTCTGTTTAGTTTACTTCCGTCTTTTCTTTAGTTACCACCCGTTTTCCGTCCCGGTGTTGTTTTTGTTTACTACCTGTTTTCGTTTTCCTGGTGCCTGTTTTTCTTCCGGACTGCGGCCGTATTTATTTCCACCCACCCGTTTTTCGGTCCTCGCTACTTTCAGTTTCCTCTGTGTCTCCCTTTGTTTACCTTTTGAATAATCTTCCCTTTTTTTAACCTGCGTTCCGTCTTCCTGCTTCCCACCGCCTCCCCCGTTCAGTCACATTCTTCGTGACTGTAGCCACTTTCCTGCCAACCTCCAGCAACAAAGCTTCCTTGAGAACGTGCATACTGCGATGCAGTAAGCTGTTTCCAGGGTGAGTTTCCAAGTCTCTCCCTTTCTTACCCATGACATTACTGGCAATAGTTCTGTTTGTTAATAGATTCTGGAGCGGAAGCTAACTTCACGGATGGAGAAGTGGTGAGAAAGCTCCAAATCCCCGTGGGTTCGCTGTCATCACCGCTCAAGTAATTTCTGTGGACAGGGACTCAGCTAACAAAGGAGCGATAACCCACATTGCTGAACCTGTACATTTGTAACTGAGTGCGCTTCACACGGAAGACATTCGTTTTTTTGTGTTAGACTCACTGAACTATGATTTGATCCTTGGATTACCATGGTTACGCCGACACAATCCGGTCATAGGACCACGACATAGGAACTGTTTGGGGTTCCCCACAGTGGGTCTTCAAGTCACGATGGTTAAGGTCCAACAACTCCATTCCCTACGAATATCATGACTTGTTGGAGGTTTTCAGTAAAGTTAAGGCCACCAAATACCCGCCTCATAGAACCTATGACTGTGCTATTAAACTTGGGGCGATACCTCTCAAATCCAGGGTATACCCTTTGACACAGGCTGAGGATCAGATTTTGGATAAGTATATTAAAGAAGCGCTATAACAGGGGTTTATATTACCCTCCACTTTCTTTTTTGCAGAAAATGGGCGAACTAAGACCTTAAAGAAAGCGTTTACTTCTGCGCCGGTGCTGACGCACCCAGATCCCTCACAACCGATCATTGTTGAAGTAGATGCATCAGCAGTAGTGATAGGTGCTGTAGTATCACAGAGGACAGGGCTACCACCTAAATTACATCCAGGTGCTTATTATTCCCACAAGCTCACCCCTGCGGAGAGGAACTACAGCATAAGGGATCTTTTTAGAGCGTTTAGGGATCAGCCACAGCCTGTCATCAGGGTATCACCCGCAATCCAATGAGCCATGCGAACAGGCCAACCAAGAACTGGGTACATTTTTAAGACTTTATTGTCATGACAACTAGGCTGACTGGGTCACATTCTTGCCATGGGCAGAGATGGAACAAAATTCGGTGACCAGTTCAGTCACTGGCTTGACCCCATTTCTGTGCGGCCCCCGAAAATGGTCCCCGTCTAACGTTCCAGCGGTTGAGGAGTGGATGCTCAGGAGTGAACGGGTCTGGGACACACCAAAGAATCATGGAGGTCATTGACGGCAGAAGGAACTGGCAGATCGCCGCCGGGGGGGACATGCCGACATTTGCTCCCAGAGATCGTGTATGGTGGAAAATTATTTCCCAGATTCCCTGGACCTTTCAAAAAAAAAGGCTTTGCCTATTCAAACTGGCTTTGCCTATTCAATGCCGTGTCTCAAACTCTTTTCATGTATCTCTACTGAAACCAGTGATCCCAGGTCCTCTGGATGAAGCTACACCAGCCACGGAACCTCCTCCTTCACTGGGCAGCACGCTACAGTATCTAGTGCACTGGGAGGGGTATGGTCCTGAGGAGAGAAACTGGGTGGATAATAAAGACATTCTGGACCCAGTAGCTACTTACTGAGGAGTTTCATCAACTTCACCCTGGGAAACCAGGTCCCCAACCGAGGGGACATCTGTGACGCTGTACATCGGGTTCTGTCAGGCACACAATCACGTCGGTGACGCTTCTTCTAACGAGGGTGGTGAGCGTCACGGAAAGCCACGTTCCTTGGACTACTCGGGCACTTTGGGTGGTTGGTTGGGTAATGTCACGCCCGGAAATGCCTCTTACATCTTGGAAGATTCCCGAGATTACAACTCCCAAGCACCCACGCGCCGACAGCGGCCAAACTTGCGCAGCGCGTCACCGGAGTTCTAACACACCTGAGTCTCATTTGGGCCATTTCACAATACCAAGTACGCGAAGTTCGAGTACATTCTCCTGATGAAGGGAGGATGTAGTTCGGTTATTCTACAGTTGGAACAGCAGCGTACCTAGCTATGGAGACAAGACGATTTACTTTTTACACCTAAATAAAATCCTAAAACACCTTGCATAAAGCCTGTCAGTGGTGGAAGAAGTGCTCAGATCTCTTACTTTCCATTGAATAGTTTAATCTACGTGTAACAATGGACCGATCCCATATAAGCATAAATAAAAACCTTCCCAAACATAAGCGAGCACCAAACAAGTCTGATTTTAGAAGGGAATTTAATTCTAAACAGATTGAATAAATAATACATATAATGCATAATAAATACGTTAATAACTTTACGTCACATCTCCAAAATCACCTGAACATTTTTTAATTTAGGCTCCATCTCGATAAACTGACCGCATAGTTGAATTTTGAACAACTACATTCTCACTTAAAAAAAACTTATAACTTTCCATGACACAATAACAGTATTACTTTAGAAATTATACATCCAGTTGGGAGTTCTCTCATCCGACATCACTGAGCTGAAAGTGCATTGTGGGATATTTCACTGTCCAAGTACGCACAAGCCTGCTCCTATGAATCCTCGATAATATGGGCGGAGCAAGAACACATCCGGGGATTTGGAGCGGATTTGGTTAGATGCGAACTTAGAAATGGAACAGTGCTTGGGCTGCGACTGATGACGTTTCACAAGAACACAAGTACAGAAAAGAAACGGCCACTATTTATATGCCGCAATTGCTCGTCCATGTTGCGAAGTATTTTGTCTGGATTCCCATGCGTACCAAGCATTATTTTCTGTATTGGCTTTTCCTGTGTACCGACCTTGCCTGTCTCTCGAGTTTGTTTCTGCGTAATCCCTTGGATACTGTATACGTTTGTGATCACTGGCTTCGACCTCATCTTTCCACCGCGTGTTTGTGTTTGTGAATTAAACTCTACCAATACCTGCATCCGTGTGCATCTGATATTCACCTGATGAGTGTTAAATTTAGTTTTCCATTATGTAAAGTCAGCGGCTTTTTTGTTAATCAAATCAGAGTTGTACTAAATTCTCTTAGGGTTACATGGTGTTATTGTGAAAGTAACTGAGTTTGAAAACAACTTCTGGAATTGTAAAGATTTGTCAATCAGACAGACTCAAGTGGGTATGGTACATTAGCATATTACCTATGGAAGTTGTCCAGCCAACTATTATAAAAATGTTTTCTCCATGTTAATATGGAGAAATAGAGGATAGGACAGAAGTCCTTCATCAGCTGTGCGTCTTCATATATACAGTGGGGCAAAAAAGTATTTACTGATTTTTCATCACAGGTACACTTCAACTAGGAGAGACAAAATGAGAAAAAAAAATCCAGGAAATCACATTGTAGGATTTTTAAAGAAAGAACTTAATTGTAAATCATGGTGGAAAATAAGTATTTGGTCACCTACAAACAAGCAACATTTACAGCTCTCACAGACCTGTAACTTCTCCTTTAAGAAGCTCTTCTGTCCTCCACTCGTTACCTGTATTATTGGCACCTGTTTGACCTCATTATCTGTATAAAAGACACCTGTCCACAGCCTCAAACAGTCAGACTCCAAACTCAACCATGGCCAAGACCAATGAGCTGTTGAAGGACACCAGGAATAAAATTGTAGACCTGCACCAGGCTGGGAAGAGTGAATCTACAATAGGCAAGCAGGTTGGTGTGAATAAATCAACCGTGGGAGCAACTTTAAGAAAATGGAAGACATACAAGACCATTGATAATCTCCCTCGATCTGGGGCTCCACACAAGATCTCATCCCGTGGGGTCAAAATGATCGTTTGACCTCTGTCATTGCCAACAAAGGTTATGTTACAAAGTATTGAGTTGAACTTTTGTTATTGACAAAATACTTTTAATTTACAATTAAATTCTTTAAAAATCCTACAATGTGATTTCCTGGATTTGTTTCTCATTTTGTCTCTCATAGTTGAAGTGTAGCTATGATGAAAATTACACACCTTCAAATGTATTGAATTTAATCACATTATATCACATTACATTTAACTGCATAATAAAACTGGCACCTTGTATCTTAAAACAGAGCTTAAAATATTTTGTGTCTTATTTTCATTTATACTCAGCATGGAGAATAGATGATAGTCATCCAGCTTTGAAGGATTCCAATTGCCAATATACAACTCAGCTTAACAATTTGACTGAAAAGTTGAATTTTTGAAAAGTCCTAACCTGCAGTCCTAACCTGTCCCCAACAGAAAATGTGTGGAGACTTTTGAAATGGAAAAAATGTGATAGAACCACATGGGCAAGTGATTACTTTATCAAACCTTTACCAAGCTCTACAATACAGAGTTACATTCACAAATGCCACTTAAAACTTTACTGTGCAAAAAAGAAGCCTCCTGATAACCATGTTTAGAAGCAGTGTAGATTCCTCTGGTCTCGGAAGCCATCACACATTGGAAACCTGTATTGTAGTCAGACCAATCAGTATTCCAGATCTTTTTAAAAAAAAAGCAGGCTGTGTGCTTTAACCCAAAGAACAAAAGAACCCTCCAGACTGTTATGAGCAAGAAGTACAATAGCCAGGCTCTGACATGGTATGGGGTTGGGTCAGTGTCCTTGGAAAAGGTCATTTACACATCTGTGATGCAGCATTAATGCAGAAAAGTACACTGAAAAGTGCACTGTCATCTTCAAGATGACATCTGTTCCCAGAACGTCAGTGCATTTTTCATCAAGACAATGCAAAACAAGCCAAATCAGAAAAGAGTTAGGGCTGAAATATGTAAATCCCTTCTGGTCTTTCTTTGAGGAACATTATTTTTAACCATTTCAATGATTTTCTTACACATTTGTTGACAAACTGGAGATCATCTGCCCATCTTTACTCCTTAAACACTCAGCCTTTTGTACAGACTGCCTTTGTACCAAATCATGATTATAATCACCTGTGAACATCACCGGTTTGAAATCACATAATTTTTTTTTGTTTTACCTCACTACTAACCCTAAATTGTCCCCATCCCAACTTTTTTGGAATGTGTTGCAGGCCTGAAATGCAGAAATGGATGATTATTAGCCACATGAAATATATAGGGTTCATACTGCCTGCAATGAAATAAAAGTCAAAGGAAATGTAAGGAACACTGCAGGAATTGTGATTGGATTTTCGTAATCATAAAAGCATTTTTAACACTGTGTATTTTATGAAGTGCATCACCAAACCAGCACACACAAATGATGCATAGATTTTAATTAAGTGATATATTAACTATTAACTACAATCAGCTCAGCATGAAATTAATCTACAGTACTTTATATAACCTGTATTTTTTACCATATTTTAAAAGTCTGTCAATAATTCAGGAGGTGACTTATTTGAAACAGTCTGCATGCTACACTAGCTGACAAAAGCACCGATATTGGAATGTTGAATTGGTCCAAAACTTGGCATGCAGTTATGTCTCAGGAAAATATGTACATGATTACAGGTGTAATCTTTTTAGACACTGGATCTTGCCACAAGAGTGCATAAAATTGCACGCGGTTCTGTGAAAAGGCTCTCAGGGAATATTTTTGGGCAGTGTATCTCTTGGTGAGAGATTGTTGACTGCTAGACGTGCCTCTATGACACATTTGCTCACAGCTGGGACTGTAAATTCTCCACAGTTAAGGGTTGCCAAAGTTGGTGTCCCAACTGGTCTCATAAATGCTTGATTGACAATAAATTTGGTGACTGTGCAGGCCAATGAAGTGTTGCAATCTGATGAAGACATTGCTGGGAAACCTTTGCTGTGCCTGGCCAGCATTATCCTGCTGAAAAATGCCAGTTGGAAGCCTGCCATGAGAGGCAACACATGTGGCCACAAGATGATCTATAAGTGTACATTTTATCACTCCTAGGGGTGACCAATTGTCATATGCAATCACTCCCCAGATCATCACACCAGCAGGACTGAAATGCTCACCCTGAGGCCTCCATACTCAAACCCGACCATCGTCAGATGCCAATCCGAACCTGGATTCGTCTGCTAAGGACCTGGAAATGGTCCGGGAAGAGATGGGGTGTGTAGTGAAGGTGCCACGTCTGTCTGGAAGGTGGTCAGCAAAACTTTTGGAGCTGCTCATGCTTGTCGGCAGATCAAACGATCTATTGGTCTACTATTGGTCTAAACTATTGGTCTGCCTGGGCCATCCGGATCCTGTTTGCCCGTGAGTGCGTACCCTCACAGAATCATTGCTCCCAACACCTTCTAACACCTATGTCGGCCTAGATGGCGGGCAATTCATCGAAACAGTCTACCTGCTTTTCTCAGTCCAATGATATGCCAGTTCTCAAAGTCTGTCAATTGGGCAAAATGTCTTCGAATGTGTCGTAGAGGCATGTCTAGCAGTTATCAATCTCTCACCAAAGAAGTACACTACCAAAAAGTAGCTTTTTTATAGGGCAGCAGGGGAAGCACTTTTAAACCCTCTTTTGGCAAGACCCAGTGTCTAATCAGACCACACCTGTAATCATTTATATATCTGAATGAGATGTAACTGAATGCTAAGTTAGTCAATGTGTATATTTTATACAAACGGGGTTTGAGCAAAAACATCTGCAATTTAGAGAATTTTTGAAATAGTCCTCTGGTGGGATCTCTCCGGAAAACATCACTGGTAACAATATAAGCAGATGCTCCCAACCCAGCATCGCTTGATTGTGTAACACACAATTTTTTTGTCTCACACACAGACAAGTATAAACTATGATTCTAAAAGGCATTAGACAATGTGTAAGGAATGCTTGAAGCCTGAGTTATAAACTCTGGCTGAACAGAGAGGGCCAGTGAGAGGGGGAGAGAAGCACTCTGCAACTCTGAGACCCTCAGTTTCAACTGGAATAACTTACTCACAGATACACAAAACAAAATCTAAAGATGAAAACATGCTATTTCTCTACTGCACCTCTCGTGCCCATCAGATGTGTCTGGTTTTTGAGATGAACTTGAACTGAGACAGCAGTGTGAAAGTGAGCTCATGGTTTCATGTGAATGCAAAAAAATCAACGTGCTGTTTAAATCCTTCAATTCTCTCTCTCTCTCTCTCTCTTTCTCTCTCTCTCTCTCTCTCTCTCTACCACAAATCAACATTCCCATCATCTTATTGTTACCAGACCTCCACCATTCCAGATGATTCTAATCAAGACTTTGGCTCAATTTTCTAGCACAAGAATGGGTCACTCCTGTGACCAATTCCAAAAAAACATAATAAATAAATAAATAAAAATTAAAAAACAAAAAAGAAACAAAACAATACAAAAACCTGGTTTTAGTAACATACATCTAGTGTTATTCCTCTTGGTTATTGCCAAACCACAGTAGGGTTTTCAAAGACAGAGTTTACCACAGCAACATGCTAACCACATACTTTATAGCTATCCCTCTGGCATCCTATGTCAATAAACTCCAGCAAACTGACAGGACTTTGTATACAGTCATCAGATCAATTCTGTCTTTAAAATATCCCAGCTCAACCACCATAACACACACAGTCAATGTTTTTTCTTGTCTATTTCCTGCATGCAGTTTTTCCTGAATTAAGTTACATTTTAAAGGTGACCTCATTTCAAAATGTCATTGAGAGCATTTGAGCATTTCCCCATGCTTTTAGCCCCTACATTACATGACCAAAAGTACATGTGCACCAAAACATCACTTCCCCATGTTCTGGTTGACATACTCAACCAGATACCATGAGCATTATTATATACTTGGTTCCCTTTTGAATTTCTTCTCGACAAAATTCCTAGCAGAATTTGGAACAAAACTATGAAAACTCACTTCCATGTGTCTATAGTAAGCTCATTAAACATAGTAAAAGCATAGAAAGGTGACCAAGGTACTCAATTAGTGGTAATTCATTCAGATATTTGATAGTGTTTGAGAATAAAATCCCATAAGAAAATAAACTAAAAAATGAGATCTCTTTAATATCTCTGTAGTTTCTCCTACACAAAGTGAGATCAAATTGGAAAGAAAAATGAGGGTTTTACCTACAGTCCTTTTACTTACAGTATTGGCACTCCTGGTAAAGATGAGTAAAAATGGATCAATCTCACAAAAAAAGTCCAATCTTTAAATATAATAAAAACCACATGTGCCACAATTATTTGCACCCCTAGAAAATCTTAATGTAACAAAATGTAACTGATGCATTGAATATTTACTGTATATTTTATTTTATGTTGATCAAAGTGTATAGGAAGTTTCAAGCACTAATCCAAGACATCCTGTTCTTCAACATGGAAAATACTAGAGAACACACAATTCAAATAAGATAAAACTGTGCTGATCACTGAAGCCCACTAAAGGGCTACAGAATAGCTATTTGCCTGAAACTGTTAGGGGAATAATTGAAAAGGTCCAATCAACTAGACTGGTGAGAAACTTGCCTGAACAAGGACACAAGCTTATTTTGTTCCTTTGCACAGTGAGGACATGGTAAGAGAACTACCATCAGCTGCCACCTCCATGCGAACAGATTATTTGAAATGCTTTCCAGAAAAAGTCTTTCCTGTCATGTAACCACAAATATAAGTGCCTGGAGTGTACTAAATTCTACTGTGATTGTGACTGGAACAGTGTACTGAACATTACTGAACATTGGCCATTTCAGTCCCATGATCTAAAACCTGTGAGGAGAGTTTAAAGAACTATGAAGGAGCAATCACTGGGTACAAATTTATACTACAGGAAGCTCTGGCAGATAAGACATTTTCTTCTTTAAAGAAGGTGGCAGGTAGCAAAGAAGCAGCAGTTTGTTGTGTGGGACAGAATTGTACGTGTATTGGTTTTGTGAATATGAAATGAAATTTTTTTGTGAAAAAATGTCATCACACAATAAAGTCATAGTGGACAACCTAATCAAAAATGTGTGTGTGTGTGTATGTATGCGTCACCATCTCAGGGTGCCTGGTAAAACCACTGATTGCCAGGTAAGAAACATCCTTTGTATATGGGAAGTCTGGGAATTCCACAGTTGGTTTGTTTTATCTATAACAATGTGTGTGTGTGTGTGTGTGTGTGTGTGTGTGTGTGTGTGTGTGTGTGTGTGTGTGTGTGTGTGTGTGTGTGTGTGCGTGCGTGTGCGTGTGCGAGACAGAGAGAGAGAAAGAGAGAGATTAGTCCTTCATTATATTTATTCCATCTATATTTCACAGATTGAACATTTGGACCTGTTTTTTGTGACTGAGTATAAGGCAAAAGTTCAGGGAGAAAACAATGCACATCATCAATGTTGCCATTTGTTTGAAGTACAATGCAATGTCATTCACGGCTTGACTTCCCAAACGAAGATTTAACAAGGAGGTTGTCCACCTCTGCTGCAAGCTTGCTGGTGGCTGAGGACACCAATGCGGAACAGGCAGATCCGGCCGCAAGGGAAAGTCTGTTCTGGGTTTAGTGTAGCAGTGTCCCAGTTCTTTCTCTGACTCAGTTTGTGCTCAAGACCAGCTCTGCATGTATCCTCAAAGGAGGAGACAGCCTGGTGAACGGTACGCCTCCGGCCCTCAGGATCGGAGGCTAAAGCAGACCACGAGCAGTAGTCAGTGTGACAGGCATCAAAGGATTTCTCCAGAGAGACCTCTTTTATGGTATCCCTCTGCCACAGTGACCAGTAGTTAGTTCACCATGCAGCACAATCTTGGCCTGGCAATGATCCTAAAGATGCACCCTGCCCAGGGCAGCTGTGTCTCCAGCAGCATGGCCTTGATGCTGACTTCTGCCTGTTGGAATACTTCATTGTTGTTTATGAAGTAATTCCAGTGGATGTTGAGGATGGAGGCACCACTGGTCGAAGTTCTCAAAGAGTAGCAGATGGTGATGCATGTGACCCACGATGCCATATAAGAGAGTGGTTAGTACAATGGCTCTGTACACAATGATCTTTGTGCTTTTCTACAAAAAGTACATGCTACCGAATGCACTGTTTGACTTTGCCAGTCTGGTGTCAATCTCTTTTTTTTTATTACCTTGGTGTCAATGAGAGCTGAACTGGTGGAATATCTTCAGCTCTGACTCATCAACAGTGATGTATAGAGGGTGGTAATCTTCCTGATTTGTGGTCTGGTGGAAAACTACTGTCTTCCTTAAGATGAAGAGCTTGGCAGCCTCAGAAAAGCAGACATGCTGTTATATGCTGCAGGCCTGTCCACTGCTGTGGCGTGATGTTAATAGCCTCAGGTTGAAGAGGCTGACACTGATATGGTATATAGACACCGTCCTCGTTATCAAGGTCTGCTGTGGCACTTTGGAGCATCATGCCAAAGAAAATCCTGAAGAGAGTTGTCGTGAGGACACAGCCTTGCTTTACATTGTTGCCTATTGGAAATGGCTTTGAGATATCGTTGTTGGGTCTAACATGTTGACTTGAGATGACTTGGCCACGCTGGTCTCCAAGTACCTGGATGACCACTTTGAGGAAATTGTGATCAACGTGACCTTTCTTGCTGACAGTGCTGAACACTCCTACTGTCATTCTGTATACCGGACTAAATAATGCATATACAGTGGGGCAAAAAAGTATTTAGTCAGCCACTGATTGTGCAAGTTCTCCTACTTAGAAAGATGAGAGAGGTCTGTAATTTTCATTATAGGTACACTCCAACTATGACAAAATGAGAAAAAACATCCAGGAAATCACATTGTAGGAATTTTAAAGAATTTAAATGTAAATCATGGTGGACCATAAGTATTTGGTCACCCACAAACAAGCAAGATTTCTGGCTCTCAGAGACCTGTAACTTCTTCTTTAAGAAGCTCTTCTGTCCTCCACTCGTTACCTGTATTAATGGCACCTGTTTGACCTCGTTATCTGTATAAAAGACACCTGTCCACTGCCTCAAACGGTCAGACTCCAAACTCAACCATGGTCAAGACCAAAGAGCTGTCAAAGGACACCAGGAAGAAAATTGTAGACCTGCACCAGACTGGGAAGAGTGAATCTACAATAGGCAAGCAGGTTGGTGTGAATAAATCAACTGTGGGAGCAATTGTAAGAAAATGGAAGGCATACAAGACCATTGATAATCTCACTCGATCTCATGCAAGATCTCATCCCATGGGGTACAAATGATCATGAGAACGGTGAGCAAAAATCCCAGAACTACGTGGATGGACCTGATGAATGACCTGCAGAGAGCTGGGACCAAAGTAACTAAGGCTACCATCAGTAACACACTACGCTGAGAGGGACTCAGATTCTGCAGTGACAGGCGTGCCCCCCTGCTTAAGCCAGTACATGTCCAGGCCCGTCTGAAGTTTGCCAGAGAGCATATGGATGATCCAGAAGAGGATTGGGAGAAATCATGTGGTCAGATGAAACCAAAATGAAAATAGAAGGAGTGGCTCTGTAAAAAGCATTTCAAGGTCCTGGGAGTTCCTAGCCAGTCTCCAGACTCAACCACATAGAACATTTGTGAAGGGAGGTGAAAGGTCCGTGGTTGCCCAAAAAAAACACTGCTCAAGAGGAGATCTGCAATGGAGGAATGGACCAAATACCAGCACAGTGTGTTGCCAACCCTGGTGAAGACTTACAGGAAACGTTTGACCTCTGTCATTGCAACAAGGTTCTGTTACAAATACTGGGTTGTTGAAAACTTTTGTTTTTGAACCCAAATACTTATTTCAACCATAATGTACAAGTAAATTATTTAAAAATCCTACAATGTGTTTCCTGGATACTTTTCTCTTGGTATCTCATAGGTGAAGTGTAGCTATGATGAAAATTACAGATCTCTCTCATCTTTCTAAGTAGGAGAACTTGCACAATCAGTGGCTGACTAAATAATTTTTTACCCCACTGTATATACATTTTTACATTATTCTACTCCATATATTTTTTTTTTATTTTCACTATTGTTATTATTAATTATTATATTAATTAATTATTATATATTTTAAATTGTAATATTTATTTAGTTTTTGTTTATTTAAGCTATTACTATAAACTTATTAATTAAATAACCTAGTTTAATTCTTACATATATCATCTAAGCCGCCCAAGGAGGATGGGTCCTCCCAAGGTTTCTACCTTATAATGTTTAGGAAGTTTTTTCCTTTTCACTGATGACCTAGGCTTGTGCAAATTGGGATTTTACTTAGATATAAAAAGATAAAATAAAGTTGTAAAGCTGCTTTGAGACAATGCTCCATTATAAAAAGAATTGACTTTAGTAAGGTTGACAAATGTCATACAGTCTCTTGTTCTGTTCTCTACATTTCTCTTGGAGCAGTTTGAGAACAAATACCATCTCGATGATGCTCCTCTTAACTCTGAAGCCATGCTGGTTCACTGGTAAGAGTTCTTCTGCAGCTGCAATGACAATAACTTTGTTCCCAGCAACAGGCAGACAAAAATTCATGGAGTTTGGTGTGTAGTGCTGGGCCCCCACGCTTCCAAATCTCTGGTGGGATTCCATCAACTCCTGCTGCCTTACTGCTTTTCAGTTACTTGATCATCCAATTCTGTTTTCTCTGGCTGTTGTGGGATGCAGTGAAGTACTAAATCTTGGACCATGCAGTTGGCGTTGAAGAAAGTCTGTACATTTTCTGACCACGTCCATTCCAGTTGAACACAATGGACGTCTGTGAAGAGTGTTTGGCCATCTGCACTACACAAGCGACTTTGGACCTGGTGTGAAGGGCCTTACACCACCTTCACTGCTTCATAAATCCCTCTGTAGTCACCAATGTCTGCACAAAGCTGAGTTCTCTCTGTGAGACTGGTCCACCACTCATTCTGAATGTTTGAACACCTGCACTGGAAAGCTACAAACATACCGGAAATCTACTTTCTTATCAGGACAGGATGGCTGAGCAAGGTACACACGGAGGGCGAATCTCATCTTCACCAGCAATTCTTGGATCTCTTGATTGTTTTCACTGAACCAGTCTTTGTTCTTCTTTGTACAAAACCCCAGGCCGTCTCCAGAGGGCTGCAGGATGGTGTTTTTTAGATGTTCCCAAAGCACTTCTGAAGAACGGTCTGTAGTGTAACTGAGATCCTCAAGGTTCAACTAAACCTTTAAGCATTGATTTGAAATGAAAATGTACTGACTGATCAAATCTCATAGTAACAACCTAATCTTGAGGTTTTTTGTCCACTCTATTCAATTAAAATGGCATGGACAAAATGATTGCCAGTAATTTAAGTCAAGCATTGTAGCCATGGGTGGATTTCTTGCCCTGTTCTCCTTTTGCAATCTGCTCCAGGTCTCCAATTAGTCTGGGCTCACTGATGGCCACTTAACAGTCCAATGGTTTAGTTTGAACCACTTCTGGGTACTTTTTAATGTCATTGTGGGCCACTGTTCAGCTGACAGATGCATCATATTAACACTGGGTCCTGTAATTAGATTTCATGGCACTTTACACACATTCAAGGCACCCAGTGCCAGAAACAGCAATGAATGAATAAATAAATAAATAAATAAATAAGCGGACCTCCTCCATGTTTAACTATAGGGCCTCATTACATTTTCTATTAACAGACCATTGATGTTCTTTACCAAAAATATCTATTTTTGTCTGTCCACAGAACATCACATCATCGGAAAATATTAGTGCTCATTAGTGTCAAGATCTGCTGCAGCTTGTCTGTTTTTCCCTGTTCCCTTCCCTTCTGTGATCTGTATTTTCTGTGTGTGTGTGTGTGTGTGTGTGTGTGTGTGTGTGTGTGTGTGTGTGTGTGTGTGAGCACCTGCTTAACACCTTTTCCACCCTCAACATCTGGTGCTCCTCAATGCTGATTGGACACAGCCCTATATAAGCTTCTCCTTCAGTCCTTCTGCGAAGAATTCTGTTTTGTCTGATCCTAGAACCTGTTAGAATTTTCTGTACTCGATCTCTGAGTCCTGAGTCCTGAGTTGCAGAATTTACTGTACCTGCAGCCGGCTAGGCACCATTTTTACTGAGACCATGATTAGGATTAATGAATCATTTCTGTTTGTGCGGAGTTGCCGTGGAATCTGCTTGAACGTTCTACACCTCTGAGCTGATACTGCTTGTTGCTTTGTGTATCTTCCCCCTGCCATGTCATTAAACAGTATAAACCTTCATTCTGCCTGGTGTCTGGTGTCTTCATTGTGGGTCCAGTCAGTTACTGTAGCTCCCTAACAAATTGTTGCTTTTGCATAGCTCAGAATGCCTATTTTATATTCCTCATTTATGGTCCATTTACATAACAGCATTGCCAGAGATGTTTCTTCTAAAATGATTTGAGCTGGACAAAAATACTTGACTTACACGTACATACATTTGAAATTACTAGACGTGTTCGAATTTTTTATGGGGGAAACTTTTTATTTTATAGCAGAACTATAAAATAATGAACTAGCATGGTTATTATTTGACAATATATAGTTATTATAAACAAACTGCACATTAAAAAAGAAATGTTTATTTTGAGAGCTCAGGTTTTTTTCTCAGCAACAGATCAGCATGATAATGAAGATGCTGGTAGGGTCTGTGAGAGCTCTGCTAAAACTCAAGTGGAGATATATGTGAGATCACTGGAGTTATTTTGAGAAACACCTAAGACAGAAGTAAATGTCTCATTTTCTTTTAGTTTAACATTTTTGTCTAGAAGAAACTATAGATACATTAAGGAGATATTTTTGTGACTTTCTTTTTGTCTATGGTATTATGCTAATATAATTTTCCTATGGGATTCTCCTGGCTAATGCAATTACAAAATGTAAATCAAAATGCAGTCAGGTTTAAGGCAAAGTGTTGGACTGTTCTGAAGTGGATATTAGTCCAGATAAAACACCGGAGAATAGCTCAAAGCAGCAGTCGGGAGAACACAACCTTCAAATCTGAGAGACCTGAAGCAGATTACAAAAGACGAGTGGTCCAAAATGTCAGTAGATAGGTCCAAAAACTAATTCAAGGCTTCAGTTATGCCTTCTCAAGCGTGTACTACTAATACTATTAAGTGTTCAGCGCTTTATTAGTATTTATTGTATATAAAAATATTGTCCTAGACAATAGTTCAGAATCGTGTCTTGCATTGTTCCAATGTAGACACAGGAAATAAACCTGTCAATAACAAAGAAACAAATGGTGCATCATCTGGAAAACTATAACGCTATTTCTAGCCATGGCTATATTGTAAAATAATGAAAATATAATATTATTTTGTGAGTATTAATGTACAAATTACAAAATCTAATCAGCTTTTTATAAATTTTTGAACCAGATTGGAAAAGTCATACCTTAATAGATTGTAAAGCAGAGGTATTGTAATGTTCAGGTGCAAGAGAGCTATTCTGAGCACAACTGCATAGTCCAAGCATGTTTATTAGGGGAAGACAAATAACTGCTGTCTAGATCCTTGACCCTGTCTAGGTCTGAGGTGTATACACAGTTATCCTGATAAAAACAGTGTGGGGTAAGCCAAAATCAATATAAGCAGGTATGAGTCAACATTTAATGAAAGCTTAAGACCGGGGCTGTGTTTGTACTGTGTGTGTACAATGCCTTTAGTTGTCATGTGTATATATATATATATATATATGTGTGTGCGTATATATATATATATATATATATATATATATATATATATATATATATATATATATATATAAAGTACCCACATAGAAATGTCAGATTGCTGATCGGATATGTAAATTTACTGCTGGGGCTGTAGATCCTCCACACTCGCAGGCTGACGAAGCTGGTGTCTCAGCTGGTCCCATAAATGTTTGATTGGCGATAAATCTAGTGACTGTGTAGACCAAGGAAATGTTGCAATCTGGGGGAGCAATTGCTGGGAAACCCTTGCTGTTCTTGGGTGAGCAGTGTGCTGCTGAAAAATGCCAGTTGGAGGCCCTGCCATGAGAGGCGACACATGGCTGCAAGATGTTCTGCACATATCGCTGATCGTTTGGTGTCCCTTGTATCACTACTAGGGGTAACAAACTGTGTGCAACTGCTCCCCAGATCATCATACCAGTAGTGTTGGTGCAGTGTGTCAATTCACAGCAAAGGCAGGATTGAAGCACTCACAAGGAGGCCTTCATACTTGAACCCCATCATCGTCGGATCCCAGACAGAACCTGGATTCATTGCTAAAGACAATACGGCTCAGACCATAGCAGTCCAGGTTTCTCATTCACGACACCGCTGCAAATGAAGGTAATGGTGTCTGGGCACCATATGGGTGCTGTGACAACAAGTTTCCTTCTGCTATGCACCTGGAATTGATTCGTGCAGAGACGTGTGTAATGAAGATGCCACCAGTGTCTGGATAGTTGACAATGGAACTGTGGGAGGTGCTCATTTTTGCTAGAGTATCAAACTTTCCTCTATACTGGTGGTCTGTCTGGATTGTCCGGAGCCTGTTCGCTGTGTGTGCGCACCCTCATGGAACCTCCGCTCCCAACAACTCCTAACAGCTACATCAGAATGGCCTAGATGGCGGGCAGTTCATAAAACAACCATCCTGCTTCTCTCAACTCAATAATGCAGCCCCTCTCGAAGTCTGCCAACTGGGCAAATGTCTTCGGGTGTGGCGTAGAGGCATGTTTGGCAGTTAAAATATCCCACCAACAGATACACTACCCAAAAGTATCCTCTGAGAGCCTTTTTATAGTCAATGCGGGAAGCACTTTGAAACCATCTTGTGGCAAGACCCCAGTATCTAATCAGACCACACCTGTAATCAATTACATATCTACCTGTGACATAACTGCATGCCAAGTTTTGCAGTGATCCGACGTTTCTATCTGGGCTCTTTATTTTTTTGTTGATGAGTATATAAATATATTATATTTATCTTGTGATGGTTGGCTGCATGGACTTCCTCTGGGTACTCCAGCTTCCTCTCACATTACAAAGACACATGCATTACACTTACATTTATGTGATTTAGCTCTTGTCATTCACCCTTATCCAGAGCAACTTACAAGTAATACAATCCAAGCAATTGTATTTTAAGGGCCTTTCTCAAGCACCCAACAGTGGCAGCTTTGGCAGAAGTGGGCTTTAAACTCTGGACCTTCTGGCCCATAGTCCAGTACCTTAACCGCTAAACCATCATGTCCATTAGGTCAACTGGCGTCTCTAAATTTGTCCCAGTCTGAGCAATTGAGATGAGTTGTACCATATGTACTGTATGCATGTGTGTTCATGCGCATGTTCCCTGTGATTGACTGCTGTCCCACCTTGCATCCTGTGCTGCCATTTAGGCCTTGGGCCTAATGACCAATAACTACAGTTTTACACCCAGTATGACCAGGAAGCTATAAATAGGAAAAAGCAATATGAAACATAAAACAACCTCGAGCCATTCATAATGAAATAGGTTGGCTCAAATTTGTCACTGGAGGAATTTATGGCATTTGGCATAATTTCATGCAGAGTGAAAAAGATTCTTAAAATGAATAAGAACATCCATGATTTTGGCTACATCCCAAATTACTTTCAGCTATAATACATAGTATTATCATTACTGCTGTGCTAGTGCATTGTCAGTTTAGCTTAATGACCCACTATCTAGTAAGTAGTATGCTATTGGGATACAGAATATTGCTTATCACAATGAAGCCTACATTCCAGCTAACTGTCTATTTTGGTCTCATCTGTCCACAAAACACTCTTCCAATAGCCTTCTGGCTTGTCCACATGATCTTTAGCAAACTGCAGACGAGCCGCCAGCCTGATGAGCATCAACAACACTTTTTCTGAGCTCCTCAGAAATCTCCTTTGTTCGTGCCATGATACACTTCCACAAACGTGTGTTGTGAAGAACAGACTTTGATAGATCCCTGTTTCGATGCATGCTCAATAATCCAAGTAAGAAAATCCCAGAAGTTGAATCTGCTCATTGGACATAGATTTTGTTGGAGAAACGTTTCGTCACTCATCTAGGTGACTTCTTCAGTTCTTGAGACTGAAGAAGTCACCTAGATGAGTGACGAAACGTTTCTCCAACAAAATCTATGTCCAGATGAACAGATTCAACTTCTGGGATAGATCCCTGTTCTTTAAATAAAACAGGGAGCCCCCTCACACCTGATTGGCATCCCATTGATTGAAAACTGCCTGTAGACTTACCTGAATGTTTTATTGAGTGTTAGCATTAACCCTAACCCGACAGTAATCTGACTTTAGTTCTTTGAGGACTAATTTAGTACAGCACATAAGCTATCCTAATACTTGTCTAGCCAAAATGGGTTAAAATGTCATATATTAGTGTTTAATTACGTGTAAAAACAAAGTTTTCTGTTATATTTTAAGCTGTAGTATCTAACAGGGGTGGCTAACAAAATAGCACAATGTTAATATAATAGCTGCAAAAAGCTCAAACATTCTTTATGCTAATCAATGAAATGTTCATTTTCACACATTTAGTTACATTTCCATTTCTTTATGTGCCATAGGGATGCTGAACAAGTGGAGTTCTGGGGTCCTAAGGTTGTGTTCCCATTGTATACTTCTGCTGCCAAGCCAAGGATGTTACAACAAAGATATCAGTGATGGTACTGGATGTCTGTACAGGATCAGCCCTGGATCAGACTTGACATAAATATATTCTATATTTACTATTATATCTACAGATGCAACTCTATATATATATATATATCTATATATATATATACGTATATATAAATATATATATATATAGACCTTTAATGACATTTTTTAAATAATGTGGTAATGTCGTTCATCTCGAATGTTTTTTGAGGCAGCTATTACAAAACACATTTGTGTTTGCATATGCATCACATATATGCCTGTACAGCTGATCTAGATATATATCAAGGAGCACTCCATGAGAGATGGTGGGTTGACTCTTTCTTGAAACTAGCGCTGGGTCCAGTTTATATGTACTCTCAATGGAATGTCTCTATGTCACATCATGCTTCCTCTTTAAGATTTTCATCAGCCTTCAGAGAGAGAGAAGATTACAAGTGCTAGAACAAGCATTGTAATCTTCTGCCATGGGTGTATAAACATCTTCATAGCATACTGGAGAAGTAGTATATCACATAGACTAGCTAAACTAAGCAAGTGTGTATTAGTGTATTAGTGTGTCTGCTAGAAAAAGACTGGGGTGCATTGATGCAATCAATGAAGGAGAATGAAATGTTTGTGGCTACAGATGTCAAGGATCAAAGACACTCATTGGTGTGTGCATTCACATGTCAGTTGCTGAGAGTTAAGTGCACAAAACCTGTGGTGTTGTCTAGTCAGAATTAGTGGGTATAATGTGTCTAGCTGCCACTCCCATACTGGCCCCTATCCACTTCACACATTTACATAACCACAAAGCTCATGGCATGTAGCATCATTCATTATACAGTGTGTGTCTTGCAGTCATAACAAGCTTCGTGGTGCTAAAATATGGCAAGATAGCTTCCAGTCATAAAACAGAGACAAGAATTTACTAATTTAAATATTAACCAACAGCCAATGTGCACTGCCTGACTGAAAAAAGTCATCATTTGGATTAATGCAAGCAAATGCTTAAGGATCTTTGATATGATAATCACTGCAATGATTAATATGTTTCAGCTGTCAACAATTCTTTTAACTTCAAATGATGCAGTAAGCAGCTTCTCATTTCTTAAACAACTATGTCAGAGCACATATTCTGTGGCTGTGGAAAAAGAAGGGTCTAGATCTTGGCCTGCATCAAGCTAATGAGACAACTAAGGAGATTGCTGAAAAAACTAAAATTGTGTTAAGAACTGTCCAATGCATTATTAAAACCTGGAAGTCTAGTGGTTAACAGTCACCTTTATGGAAGAAATGTGGTCAAATAAAATATAAATAAAATATTGAATGACCATATCAGAGATCATCTAAATACTTGGTGAAGTCAACAGAGCTCACAGCTATGTTTAATAGAAAAAGTAAGAGCATCGCCACACACACAATGCGATGAAAATTTACGGGATTCTGATTAAACAGTTGTGTGGCTGTAAGAAATCCACTTGCTAGTGAGTTGAAAGATTGGATTGTGGAACAATGGTAAAAGTTCATGTGGTCTGAGGAGTCCAGATTTCCCTATTCCGGAATGATGGAAGGGAAGCATATGAATCAATGCACCAACCATGTGTCCTGTCCATTATACAGGCATCTGGTGGCAGTGTTATGATCTAAGTTATCTGTCAGGTCTAGGCTCACCCTATGTGGCAATAAATCAAAGTCAGCTGAGCAGAGGAATGTACTGAATGACCAGGCATGACCAGGCATATTCCAATTCGCACATGAATTGGCCACCACAGAGTCCTGATCTTAACCCCACTTGAAGTCCTTGGAAGGTGCTGGAGAAGACTTTATGGAGGTAGTCGATCTTTCCCACACAATAACGCAAGTCTGGACAATGCTACGGTGAATGTGCTCAAATGTGATGAAATATTAGAGTGTGTGACTTTCCAGAACCTGGATTTTTCGCTAATGATTATACGGTTCAAATCCATAGCAGTACAGGTTTAATGTTCATGACGCCACTGCAAACAAAGGTGATGGTGCCTGGCCATCAATGGAAGGAAACGTAATGGGCATTGTGACAACAAATTTCCTTCTGCTAAGCACCTGGAAATGGACAGAGACAGCGGTGTGTAGTGAAGGTGCTACGTGTGTCTGGATGGTGGACAATTAAACTGTGGGAGCAGCTCATGCTAGTCGGCGGCTCAAACGATCCCTTCTACTGGTGGTCTGTCTGGGCCGTTCGGAGCCTGTTCTCTGTGTGTGCTTGCTCTCATGGAACCACTGCTCCCAACACCTCCTAACAGCTAGGTCAGAACGTCGTAGATGGCGACCATCCTGTTTCTATCAGTCCAATGTTACCCCTTCTCAAAGTCTGTCAACTGGGCTAAATGTCTTTGAGTGTATCGTAGAGGCATGTCTAACAGTCAACGCTATCTCGCCAAGTGGTACTCTACCCAAAAGTAGCCTCTGAGAGCATTTTTAAAAAGCAGCAAGGGAAGCAATTTTACTTGTGGCAAGAGCCAGTGTATAATCAGAGCACATTTGTAATTATTTACATATCTGCCTGCAACATAACTGCATCCCGAGTTTCTTAGTATAAATATAAATGACCCTTCATTTGAGTTAAAAATTGGTGACAAAAAACAACATTACACAACACAATCTGCGAAAGGGAATGGGGATATAGGAAGCTTTTCACCTGAGAGATGAGTTTTCGTTTTGTTTTGTTTTGTAGATGATTTACTGCTCAGTCCATGCAACCAAATAGGCAACCTCAAAGTTGCAGGCAGTTGTGTTCTTATCAGGGATTTGTTGGAACACCCATCTGACTCCCAGTTGCAAAATGCCTTAAGAATCTGTTTTGACCTTATCAGAAGCTTGATGGGATATTTTGTGTGTGTGTATGTGTGTGTGTGTGTGTGTGTGTGTGTGTGTGTGTGTGTGTGTGTGTGTGTGTGTGTGTGTGTGTGTTTACATATATATAAAAAAATAGGAAATCAGGAAGCGGGCAAACACTTTTCCACACCACTGTATGTTCTCTCTCTCTCTCTCTCGCTGTATATATATATATATATATATATAATAGAAGACCAATGCACTTTGCGAATGCACACTTATATATACTCTATATACACTACAGTATTGTGAAAAAGTGTTTGCCCCCTTCCTGATTTTGTTTTTCTTCAGCCATTCAGAGCTGTACTTGCTGGTGTGTTTTGGATCATTGTCCTGCTGCAGAATCCAATTTCGTTTCAGCTTGAGGTCACCAACAGATGGCCGGACATTCTCCTTCAGGATTTTTTGGTAGACAGCAGAATCCATAGTTCCATTCATCACAGCAAGTCCTGAAGGTCCTGAAGCAGCAAAACAGCGCCAGACCATCACACTACCACCACCATATTTTACTGCTGCTATAATGTTCTCTTTCTGAAATGCTGTGCTACTTTTACACCAGATGTCATGGGACACACCTTCCAAAGAGTTCAACTTTTGTCTCATCAGTCCACAGAATGTTTTCCCAAAAGTCTTGGGGATCATCAAGATGTGTTCTGGAAAAACTGAGATGAGTGTGTTCTTTTGTTCTAATGGTTTTGGTCTTGGAACCCTGCCATGCAGGCCATTTTTGCCCAGTCTCTTTCTTATTGTGGAGGCATGAACACTGACCTTATCTGAGGCAAGTGAGGCCTGCAGTTCTTTGGATGTTGTTGTGGGGTCTTTTGTGACCTCTTGGATGAGTCGTTGCTGCGCTCTTGGGATAATTTTGGTCGGCCGGCCACTCCTGGGAAGGTTCACCACTGATCCATGTCTTCTTCATTTGTGGATAATGGCTCTCACTGTGGTTCGCTGGAGTCCCAAAGCTTTAGAAATGGCTTTATAACCCTTTCCAGACTGATAGATCTCAATGACTTTCTTTTTCAATTGTTCCTGAATGTCTTTGGATCTCGGCATGATGTATAGCTTTTAAGGATCATTTGGTGTACTTCACTTTGTCAGGCAGGTCCTATTTAAGTGATGTCCTGATTGAGAACAGGTGTGGCCATAATCAGGCCTGGGTGTGGCTAGACCTCAGGTGTGATAAACCATAGTTAAGTTGTGTTTTAACAATAGGGGGGCAATCACTTTTTCACACAGGCCCATGTGGGTTTGGATTTTTTTCTCCCTTAATAATAAAGACCTTCATTTAAAAACTGCATTTCGTGTTTACTTGTGTTGTCTTTGACTAATATTTAAATTATTTTGATGTTACAAAACACTTAAGTGTGACAAACATGCAAAAACTAGGAAATCAGGAAGAAGGCAAACACTTTTTCACACCACCGTAGTATATATAGAGTATTTATGTGTGCATTCGCAAAGTGCATTGGTCTTCTATTAGGTATATGCCTTATACCTGCATATCATGTAGACTACACCACTGCATCGAGTAAGAGATAGGTTTCCCATTCTGCAAAAGCAATATTTTGCAAAGAAGTTGGCACTCATTGTCCACTCTTAAGTATATCTGTGTCAGCAGTACTGGCAGTAAGCTTTGAATTGGTGCTGAGCAGCAAAGTATGTCATTTGCAATGAACATGTAAGATTCAGATCATTGGAGAAGACCAGCATTAGCATGCTGCAAGATTGGAGTGTGGCAGGTTGCTCCACACCAAAAACCCTTCTCCAGTGCTGAGGGTAATGCGGGACAAAATGCATTACAGGAATGTGATTACTTGTGATTAATGCATTACAGTTAAATATTTTTATAAAAATACTATTTTTCATACCCAAAGCATAAAACATTTCCTACGCTTATCTCTGCATGTAATATCTGCATGATCTAACATCCTGCCACAGCAGATGGCACAGCTTGTCACATGACAGCTTGAGTCGACTCTTTCAGCTTCCAAAGGGCCGAAATGTACTCATCAGTTTTGTTTGTACATTTCATTCCAATATATTTGTATGAATCTTTAAATGTAACTTAAAAGTAAAGTAATGAGTCATGAGATTACATTTTAATGTATTTCAACTTGACTACTTGGCACGTCATCCATGCAGTGAAAGTCCAAGTCTGCCCCTAACAGTACTCCAATTAGTCATGGACCCTGGTTAATTAAAGTTTAAGAGTCAAAAGTGAGTAGTAACATACTACATTTACTCTGCTAAATATACTTCATTAATGTTTGGAATAACAATTATTACTTTTAATATAATCTAACAGGTTCACATTATATCATGTTCCTCCTATTATTTTTGTTTTGTGACTGAATCTCAAATACCTGTGCCTTTATTCTCCATGCAGGTATGTGGTTGTGGTATGGGTAGGGTGAACAGATTTCATCCTTGGCACAACAGATAGGAGGTACAGTATCTTGATGTTTATCCTCATAATAACAGCTCAAATTTGGCATTTCACTCATTGTGGCAAACTCATAAAAAAATAAAAATAAAAAAAAAAGCAAACTCATAAAGTACTTTGCTTAAGAAGCAAGAGATTTAAATTTGATTCGAATAGTATTGTGCTACTGCTCATGATCACGGAGTCAGCCACTGTGAACTGTGGTAACCTAGAGGGTAAGGTACTGGACTATGGACCAGAAGGTCCAGGGTTCAAATCCCACCTCTGCCAAGCTCCCACTGTTGGGTCCTTGAGCAAGGCCCTTAACCCACAATTGCTTGGATTGTAAGACTGTACCAATTGTAAGTTGCTCTGGATAAGGGTGTCTGCTAAATGCTGTAAATGTAAATGCAACTCAGTGCACTTAAATGCTAAACCTTTTTAAGTAAGTTAAGTTTTATTCTTCAAGCAATTGTCCATCATAATGTTATAAAATTGGGCATGTTACCTAGCGAGCAAATAGGATATGCTTTCCTATTTGAGACCTTTATCGTCTAAATCATGCAGTGAACAAGTTTTCTTTTTGTGAAGTATTTGGCAATTCAAGTCTAGGACTTGCTGAGACACAAACTATAAAGTATAAGGGTGGAAGCTTTGCAGTGCAGTCTGTTTCTCTTGGAACTCCTGACACTTATTATGCAGGCTGCTCTCATTCATCTGCGAATACTTCACACTTCCATAACTAAAATCATGTGGCAATACTCATTCTGCACATGGAAAATGAGCAGAGAGGTTCCTTCATGTTTCAGGGAGACTAGCAACCCTGTCATATCCATCTTAAATCAACAATCAAATATTTCTTGTACAGATACCCAGGTTGGTGGTGGAGGTGGGGGGTATTAGAGTACCATTATAAGACCATAATAAAAACCAGTCTGTATGCACCAAATTCAGAACAGTAACATACACACACACACAGAGGGATGAGGGATGAAAGTCTTGGTAAACATATTGACGTAAAGATTACTGTAATGCTCCACCTACACCAACACCTACCCCTAACCCTAACCTTAGCTTTTTTGGTTTAAAGAATAAAAGTTTAGGTCTTTATAAACATGCAATTAAAGTTGTGGAGACCGGCATATGTGATGTTGCACTGTAAATACCCGTTCGTTCCCTCTCTCTCTCTCTCTCTCTCTCACACACACACACACACACACACACACACAGACACACACACACACACACACACAAACATTGTCGCCTGACAAATAAATAAATATATAGCACATAACATGACAAGGAACATAACTGGAAATAGTCTGTATATTGTAAGCCATAGTTACATGCTTTTAAAGTATGTGTTAGATCTAAGTGTCTGAACATCCCATCTAGTTTGTAGATTTTGCCATTTTCATAACATGCCCATGCAATCTCCACTGACAAACACTGATAAACAAGAGCAGTACTGTTACAGAATGCCACTTTTTCCAATGTAACTGCACAACCCCAGATCAGAAACAGTTGGGATGGTATGGGAAAGTGTTTCTTACATTTACTTTGACTTTTATTTCATTGCAGGCAGTGTGAATCTAAGATACTTCATGTTTTATAATTTCAGAATTTCTGGTCAACTTCATTCCATTTGTTAATAACTAGCCATTCCTGCATTTCAGGCTCGCAACACACTCCCAAAAAATAGGCAATTAGGTAAAAAATAAAGAAACAAATAACGATGGGATTTGACAGATGATTCAACTGCAGACTGGAGATTGCAATCATGATTGGATACAAAAGCAATATGCACGAACGGCTGAATCTTTGAGAAGCAAAGATGATCAGTGGATCTCTAGTTTGTCAACAAATGCATGAGAAGGTCACTGAAATGTTTAAAGACAATGTTCCTCCAAGAAAGATTGGAATGGATGTACATATGTACATTCTCCATCTACAGTGCATAATATCATTAAACGATTAAAGAAATCTGGAGGACTTTCACATAAAGGCAAGGGCAAGGGATGTGTCAGTGCCCTTGGCAAAGATCATTTACACTTCTGTGATGGCAACATTAGTGCACAAAGTGTGTAAAATCATCTGCCCTTAGATGGGACCAGCACTACAGAGTTACTGGCAGTTAACAGAGCATGAGTTGAAATTTGCATGTCAGGGCCAGTACTCATAATGATTATTAGTGCTAGGAGTAGCTCCTAGTGATGAAATTCTAAGAAAAAATAAGGGTGTGCTTGTGTCTTCATATGAGAGAGAGAATGAGAATGGATGACAACCAATCACAGTCTTCAAAAGAATGCGTCATACCTAGCATACCGAGTCAACCCCGCCTCCTCACTGAGATAAAATTTTTTGTGTTCTCCTTGCTCAGAGTTGCTCTCAGATGGTTTCTGAATCACTCTTAAGCTTAATATCCTAGATAGAGGTTTTTAAGCTCAGTTAGGATCTCTCTATGAGAATTCTTAGAAACTTTATGAATACAGTACAACCCAGGAGTTTATTGAAATCGGAAAATGGGTAACATTCGCTGCCAAATCTACTGAGCTAAAATCCAGCTCTCCTTATTGGATTTCATACTCCGATTTCCATACCCTAATTTGATATGGAAAATCTGAGTATGCTGTTTCCATGACCACTTGAGTTATCGGATCACTGCAGATCACTGGAGGCAGGCCTGATAATGCTGTCTGCATTCGAGCGCTTGGTTATTGGACCACCCACGTAATCCAGCCAGGCTCAGCCCAAAATGGCAACATGGAGCCAAACCTGTGGCCTTACTACCCGCAAGGTCAAGGGATGGGATTAAATGCAATGCCAGCTGGGTGGTAGGCATGGGCTGGATAGCTCCAGAAGGTCCTGGGCTTGGCAATGAAAACTATCTTTTAAAATGAGGAATATCACTCCACTTACAGAGAAGAACCTGAGTTGGCTTGTAAGATGGAATATATATAGTTGACCTTACAATCCACTCACAACACTGGTTTCAGTACCATGTAGCATCTCGACCGGAGTGGTCTCTTTCCTTCTCCAAGGCCCCCAGCAAGTACAGCCCCACACAGGTGTGGGGATACTCACAAGTCCCAGCTTGAGGACTGTGCAATCTGTGTTTGTCCTAGTAGATAAGAGGACTCCTGAGAATACTCAGGAGTCAACTCTGTGTGTTCAAACACAAGGCTGCTCACAAGTGTACATGGTACAAGTGCACCTTAGGCCAAAGGGCAGTGGTCGATGTTGAGATTGTGGCATTTGACAGGCCATATATTCTGACAATTGAGTGAAAATGGGGAAGAACTGTCATCTGCTGATCACCACTGCCCCTTGTCTCGAGTGGTGGACATTTCACATGGGCCAGAATTGACTGGGCGTTCCTGGTAAAATCAGAAGAGGATTACAAATGGGGGACTCCTTTTGTTAGGAATTCCCATTTTGCCAAAGTAAGGTCAGGGGCAGTGAGGAGTCTGACTGTACCTTGTTCAAACTCCTCAACCTGAGAAGCAGCTGTGGTTGGAAAACCGTCAGTCACTCTGGTTGGCATGAAACCTGAGGACATGCAAGTGGAAGCTAGTTGTAAGGAAGTTCTTCCCTTTCCAAGTTCAAAAGGGAGAACCGTTTTTGGTATGGGTTTCTCGGAGTTATCTCCTGAAAATGTTTAGAGCTAATAGTAGGACAGAAGCTCTTATGGTAAAGGGAAGTTGGCAGAAGTGAAACCCATGACATGAGAAGATGTGAGAGGCACCATAGAAAAAAGTTGGATTTGGGCTATATGTGGGCGCAACATGGCCTCCTTTTTAAAAACCCTCTTTAGTGGTTTTCATGGGAAGTTGGGGACTGGCAAACTTGGGGGCTGGTACTCATTTCAAAAAAAGGGGATGAGAGGGGTGTCCTCAATTAGAAAGGAAGACACTCTTTCAGCCACTTAATTTTCACCCTAATTGATCTGTACCCATGCTCGGGCAACATTTGACCCTCAAAGCACAGTATATTTGTGACCAGTGTGACTGGGTCCGTTATAGTGTCCCAGCACGGTACGCTGAACCATGCTCAGGCATGCTTGAATAGATGGACTCGGGCAAGGTCAACTGGACTCTGGCATGGCATACATGTAGTGTGATCGCTAATTGCGCCCCAGTGCGGAACACAGCGTCAGCTGCTTCTGTAAAAATCTTCTTATACATGCAGTACAATCAGCTGAAAATCAGTGTGTTGCATAATCAATACATTTATTAAAAGGTGTTTGAGAGGGCTTTGTGCCAGTGCACCCAAAATGACTCCAAGAAATCCACCAAGTAAGAACAACCATGAAGTCCATGGTGCTGTGCGAGTGCGTCTTTTAGAGTATCATGATGACAAAAGCATCCTGAGGGCAGATCGATCTAAAGCGTAAGGTAAGTGCAGGTCAGCAGGGGAGTGGGGAGGGGGGACAGCCACTCTCTGGCACAGTTCAAGGTAACCAGGCTCAGTGTGAGTACACACTAGAATTTAGGAACAATGCAGGTGGACCAGATCTTTTAAGAGCAGAGCCAGGGGTTCATAATAAATGAGGACTTATGGTGATCTGGGATGTTGCGTTCTTGTCTTCTTGCCTCTCAAGTGTGATCACTCAGGTTTGTTGATTGCTAGGCAGGTGGGTTGCTGATGTGTCATGTGATCCATCTTGGCTGGTTTACCCTCTGGTTCTTCCCTTTTTAGCTATGCTGCTATAGCTAATGTTGCCGGAGTCTCATGATACCTTTAGTATCAGTGGTGCAATCGAGGTCTGTTAATAGACTATGCGCTATCAACATTAACTAACTACATTTCCTCTTTTCTCTGCAAGCTTGTGTTCTGGAACCAGTTCCAGTCCCACACACTAAGATGTTCCTCAGCTTCAGCCCCACTCAAGCTGTTCTTCTGTCATCAGCTCCAGCCCCATCGTACTCAGACCACAGAGGGCAGTAGCTCTCTCCCTCTGGTCGACTGGTGATGCAACCGGGACTCAATAATGAGTCTAAATAATGCCAATATGCATATATTTATGTTATTCTATTCACTAATTCTCTTCATTATTAGCTTATACTCCATAGCTTTTATATTCTCTGTTTTATTATTACTGTTCATAATATTTAATTTTCTATAAAATGTTAGTCTACCTGTTACTTTATTTTAATTACTATATTTTTAAACCTGTTTTCTGTTAATATTTATTTCGTTTATTTGGTTTATTTAAACTATTACTATGAACTTATTAATTAGATAACTTAAGTTTAGATAAGTTAATTCTTACATATAACATCTCACCCACCCAAGGAGGATGGGTCCCTTTTTGAATCCTCCCAAGGTTTCTTCTTTGTAATGTTTAGGGAGTTTTTCCTTGTCAGTGTCGCCAAAGAAATGTTTGTCCACTTCTCCATTGTGATACAGCTTGTTGGAAACATGAAGGAAATTGTGGCTCCTGCCAAAGTTCAACTGAATTTTTCAAACAGTCCAATTTTCAATAAGTCTAAGCAGACCACAGAACTTTTCATGTAGACATGCTTGTTGATGTTGTACAACTCCATCTTGTGCTCTCGTTGCCTGTAGCTCGTAACCACAGTCACTGCCAGTCACAACACACATCTGCAATGCATCAGCAAGCTATTGGGCTGTATCTTTGAACATTGTGCAAATAACAATTGAGCCAACACCAAGCAAATCTCGCATCTGATTTTCTAACCAATCTCCAAATATTGTCGGCGAGTGGAAAATCAGAGCTAAGATCATTTGGTGTGAACTCTGTATTAAGTTGTCTCTAGAGTTAGCATTCTATATTGGACCACTCATTTGCTGTCCCCAACCCCTATCCAATTTTTCAACATGGATTTCTAAAATAAAATAGAGAAGGTGCATACTGATCCTACTTGTAGGACACCATAGCCAAAAAGACTCGCACAAGTGCTGTAGAGCAGCATTTCACAGCAAATGCAAATCCAGCCAATGTGATCTCTAAAGTGTGGAAAAATAAATCCAGGCGAATCAAAGATGTTGACCATCTGCCAACATTTCAAGCATCCCACCCTGGTATCCAACCAACTTCCAACAAGAACCTCCTCAACAACACAGCCATGTTCTAGCACGTTACAACCCAACCTCCTCACAGCAAAGCACATAACAGACACAGTGGAAAAAATTATTTGCCTTGACCTCCTATTCAGTATTGAAGAATAAAGGTTTCTGCAAGCTTCTCAAGCTTCTCAGGATTTGAGTGTCAATTAGGAGCTGGATTTGTATTTTTTGTGCTGGGTTTATGAGACTAAGGGTGTAGTCACACTAGGCGATCTGTACCGTGCCCGGGCATGTTTGACCCCCAAAGTGTGGTTTGTTTGATTAGTGTGACCGCTCTGCCTCAGCACTGTACACTGAACCATGCTCAGGCATGCTTAAAGAGGTGAGCTCTGGCATGGTTCACTGGACTCAGGCATGGCTCGCATCGCTACTCGCTAAAGGCTACTTGCTAAAAAATCTTAGCAGAACAATCAACTAAAATCAGTGTGTTGGATAATCAGTACATTTGCTTGACAGGGCTGTATATCAAGAAATCCACAAAATAAGTACAACCACAAAGTCTGTGATTGTACTGAGCGAGAGCGTCTGTAATGTATGGTGAATATGAAAGCGTGCTCAGGCGCAGATCATTTTGAACCACCATGTGAGCGCAGGTCACCTGAGGAGTTGGGAGGGCGAACAATCATGCCCTGGCACGGTACAAGGCAACTGGGCTCAGTGTGAATACGCCCTGAGACTGAGAAAATATTTCATATTTTGCTATATTTATAACAAACATAAAAGTTAAAATACTAAGTATAAGAAGATTGCGTGTTTTTTACGCATATATACATACAATATATGCATACAAAAGAGAAGAACGTGAATTACCTTAAGTCATTATGGAAGTGGACTCCCCTTCCAAATAATAACCCCCTCCTCCTCTCACACCTCTTCACCACCAGCCACTCAAGCCATTCGTTCTCCTTAAAAAGGTACAGTGATGTGTTGTTTTAAATAGAAACAAACCCTTCTGTGTACATATGCCATACTATAAAATACTATATAATACTAATAATAAAAGGCAGTCCGCTATTGGTGGGCACTGGAAACAATTAAATATTTTTGCATTATTTCTTGTGGGAAAAAAGTGCTTTTCACTCTAACTGATCGGCGTTCAACCAACCTTCCAGAACAGATTGTGGTCAACTGCCGAGGTACCGCTGTAATGTGAAAAGCTGCGACATATATTACCACCATTCTGATGATACTCTGGGGGAATCATAATAGTGGAGGAGATATCCCCCCAATTGTGAAGACCTGCTGATTGATTTTGGGCATAGAATTGCCTTCTCTCTGGAGCAGCAGTTGGGGATGCACAGCCTGCTGTCCCCTGCCTTCTTGAGTCAGGATTTCCAGGTGCTGTGAGTCATCCATAACTACGAACTCAAACAGGATAACCTGGACAGGTATGTTCTTCTGTTGCATCTTCAGGATCATAATAAGAAGCTCTTTGGTCGAGCCGTCTGACTATCAAGTGCTTCATGCCCATCGTTTACACATTCACTGACAATAGTATGGCCTTATGTATTGAAAACCCAGGGGTCTGGTCATCACAATCAATGATCATTCTCATATTGCTACTATTCTGCAGAGCTGACCAGAGCCAGATATTCAGACAGTCATTCTTGTCATGGATTGCTATGGCATGGGAAACCCTGTGGATGAACTGCCTCTCTACACAGGAGGAGGAAAGTGGAGGTATGCAACCTACAAAAATGCCTCCCCATCATGCTGGACGTTGGTACAGACAATGAGGAGCTGCTGAAGGATCCTCTCTACATCAGACTGAGACATAAGGGGGTTTGAAGCAGCACTTATGATGGACTGTTGGTTGAGTTCATGAAGGCAGTAACTGATAGGTTTGAGATTAAATGTCTGATCCAGTTTGAGGATTCTGCCAATGTCAACACTTTCTCCAGATTGGGATCACCTGCCCCCAGAGAAGAAAGCATTTGCTCAGGAGCATGCTCAAATGAAGAGTTTAGATGTGGTTCAAGATTTGAAGCCCACCACTATCATTGGAGTGGTGGCTATTGCGGGTGTGTTTACAGAGAGCATAATTAAAAACATGGCCTCCTTGAAAGAGAGGCCTATCATCTTCTCTCTGAATAACCAGAACAGAGCTACACACTCAGACAGAGGCAAGACATTTTTGCTAGCGGCAGCCCAAATGAACCACTGACCCTGCCAGAAATTTTACCCTGGACTGGGTAACAAAGTGTGTAGTTGAGTTCTACTTGGAGTGGCCACCTGCACTGTAAAGTACATCACCAATCAAATATTTCTCACTACAGCCAAGACCATTGCTCAGCTGGTGACAGAGAAGGACCTCTTTGAAGGGAGACTGTATCCTCCTCTTACCTGCATTCAGGACATGTCCTTAAAGATAGCTGTTGAAATTGTACACCTATGAACACAACGTAGTGATGTCGTATGCAGACCCTGCCGATAAATCTGCTCGCTTATTATGAGGACTTTGCAATGGACTTGTACCACTGGCCAGAAAAGATCATGAATGTTCTGAATTCCTGCCAAATTGGGCCTGCACTTCATTCTATCAGAGATATTTTTAGTGCACTGTATTGTTTTTATTTTTGAACCGGCTGTCAACCAAAGGCACTGAGTTATTACTGATATGCTCTGATACAACATACTGAAATGAAAACTGTTTTATAAACAAAGAAATAATATGATATAAATAATAATAAATATACTATTTACTTTAAATTATGTCATAAGAAGCTCCAGGTACATTTCTAGTCAGGTTCCATGAGGGGTGTAGCCTTGATACAATTAAATGACATTCAGTAATGCTAAATACATGGAAAGACCAGCACATGTTCCAAGCTGGCAGTATTTATTAAAACCATGATTGGCTAAAATCACGACCTCCATTTGTTTCTTGTAGCTGCAAACAGTTTTTGGCTTTTTGCTTGAAGGATACTTGTTTCCTAGCATTCTTAGGTTGTTTTGCTGACTGAAGTAATTCCAAAATCATCACTGTTTGCAACTTGAAAGAGTTGAGATGTTTTTGTTCTGTCATTGTCTGTGGTGGCACTACAGTAAGGGTCTGAACTATGGACCAGAAGGTCCAAACACTGCCAAGTCCCAATATTGCCATGTTGTGTCAATTGTAAGTCTTAATATAAGACTGTAAGTCGTAACTTATATACCATATAAGTTGCAATTAAATCCAAATGTGCCACTTTCCAAAATATTTGTTCAGAGAATGAATATTCAGACGTGTAAAAATCTATCCACCTTTTCGATTTTGCTTTATTCCATTGTATATTACTTGTTACAAAAAGAAAACGACACTGCAGTGCTACAGAAATTCTGAAATACACAAAGTGGTTATTAAGCATCTCTCATTTTTCAGAAAGATTAATAGCATTCTACCCTGAAGTTTATGCCAGCCTAATGGATATAAAAAAATGGTTCAAGAGAACATCTTCAGTTATTACCAAAAGGGTTCCTAGTATTATAAATAAAAATAGATCACAACTTTTTAGATTGTAAATTGGTGTAGCTGTGAGTGGTGGCTGTTCCACAGTGTAGGGTGGTGCATGATGACCTTCCATAAATTGAGTTTTGATGTGTGCAAAGAGTTTTAAAGAATGTAACATATTTCTAAACTAATGGTTATTCAGTAAGTAATGCCAAAATAATTCGTGTAGTTGTGGCGATGGCACTGGCTCTGCCACTCTACCGTGTGTGTGTGTGTGTGTGTGTGTGTGTGTGTGTGTGTGTGACCTTGTGCTCCATGCTGCGTCACAGCTTGTTTCTACTAGTGCTAAATGCTGCAATATAAAATAAACAACCATTACCTCATAATTATCCACTGAATAAAATTAAAGTGTAGGGTACTTACTGGATGGGGGGAAGCAGAGGGTGTAATTAGAAATAAGAAGTCATTCAGAATGCCATCTATACTCAGTGTGCCTGCACATGGTATTATTGACCATAAAAACCGAAAGTGTTCAGAGCCTAGGGGAGTGCAATATGTTCCACAAGGTTCCATTCTACAACCCCAAATCAGCAAAAGTTGGAATGGTATGGAAAATGCAAAAATAAATAAATAAATAAATAAAAATCACAGTATTCCATACCTTTACTTTGACTTTTATGTAACTGTGGACAGTATATGAACCCAAGATGTTTCATGTTTTGTCTGCTCAACCTAGGAGCAAATGTGGGCAGAGGATCTCCAGCTTGTCTACATATTGTTATTGAAATGTTAAAGTGTTTCTCAAAAAATGTTTGAAAGGGCATATTTTAGTCCTAACTATTTCTGAATTATACAGTCACATGGGAGAAGGGAGGTGAGGTGTTAACTTTTTTCCAAGATGTAAAGGGAAACCAGTACAGTGCAGGCATGTGCTTCAGTGAACTGAAATCTTACAATCAATACAGTATCTTGCTTGTTAAATGCAATGTCTGCAGTATGTAGATAATACAGCATCCAGCCCTGTGCCTGCCTAATATTAAAAGCATAGACTTTGTGGCACCAAAAAAGTGCCTTATATCCGTATATCCCCTAATTACTTCAGAAAGTGAGAAGGCAATAAAGTGAAGTGTATTAAACAAGCTAGTTAGCTAGCTATGTACATTAACATACAATGCGTTCTCTGGCTTGCACAAGTGCAGTCTTAATTAAGACATGACCAATAATGGGAGTGAAGCAAGTAGCGAAGAGTAGAAAACATACGGTCCACAGTTGGGGTGTCTGAGATCATATTAAAAAAGCAAGAATATGGGAAATATATTGTAATATTTACAACTACAGGTACATATACAGTGGGGCAAAAAAGTATTTAGTCAGCCACTGATTGCGCAAGTTCTCCTACTTAGAAAGATGAAAGAGGTCTGTAATTTTCATCATAGCTACACTTCAACTATGAGAGACAAAATGAGAAAAAAAATCCAGGAAATCACATTGTAGGATTTTTAAAGAATTTAATTGTAAATCATGGTGGAAAATAAGTATTTGGTCACCCACAAACAAGCAAGATTTCTGACTCTCACAGACCTGTAACTCCTTCTTTAAGAAGCTCTTCTGTCCTCCACTCGTTACCTGTATTAATGGCACCTGTTTGACCTTGTTATCTGTATAAAAGATACCTGTCCACAGCCTCAAACTCAACCATGGCCAAGACCAAAGAGCTGTCAAAGAACACCAGTAAGAAAATTATAGACCTGCACCAGGCTGGGAAGAGTGAATCTACAATAGGCAAGCAGGTTGGTGTGAATAAATCAACTGTGGGACCAACTGTAAGAAAATGGAAGACATACAAGACTATTGATAATCTCCTTCAATCTGGGGCCCCACGCAAGCTCTCATCCCGTGGGGTCAAAATAATCATGAGAACGATGAACAAAAATCCCAGAACTACACGGAGGGACCTGATGAATGGCAAATTCCTCCATGCAGATCTCCTCTAGAGCAGTGATGTTTTGGAGCAAAACGGACTTTCAACTCCCTCCACAAATGTTCTATGAGGTTGAGGTCTGGAGACTGGCTAGGCAACTCCAGGACCTTGAAATGCTTTTTACGGAGCCACTCCTTTGTTGCCCGAGCGGTGTGTTTGGGATCATTGTCATGCTGGAAGACGTAGCCATGTTCCATCTTCAATGCTCACACTGATGGAAAGAGGTTTTGGCTTAAAATCTCACTATACGTGGCCCCGTATCAGTCGTCCTGTCCCCTCTGCAGAAAAACAGCCCCAAAGCATGATGTTTCCACCCCCATGCTTCACAGTAGGAATGGTGTTCTTGGGATGCAACTCAGCATTCTCCATTCTCCAAACACGACAAGTTGAGTTTTTCCCACAAAGTTCTATTTTGGTTTCATCTGACCACATGATATTCTCCCAATCCTCTTTCTCTGGATCATCCGTATGCTCTCATGGGCAAACTTCAGATCAACGGGCCTGACATGTACTGGCCTAAGCAAGGGGAACACGCCTGGCACTGAGGATCTGAGTCGCCTCTCGGGTAGTTGTGTTACTGATGTTTAGCCTTTTTTACTTTTGGTCCCAGCTCTCTGCAGGTCATTCATCATGTCCCTCCGTGTAGTTCTGGGATTTTGCTCACCGTTCCCTCATGACCATTTTGACCCCACAGGGATTAGATTCCTTGCTGTGGAGTCCCAGATCGAGGAGATTATCAATGGGCTTGGTATGTCCTTCCATTTTCCTTACAATTGCTCCCACATTGATTTATGCCACCAACCTGTTTTGCCTATTGTGAAATTTCCAACTCTTCCCCGCCTGGTGCAGGTCTCAATTTTTCTTCCTGGTTCCTTCAACAGCTCTTTGGTCTTGGCCATGGTTGTTGAAGTTTTTGAGTCTGACTGTTTTGAGGCTGTGGACAGGGTGTCTTTATACAGATAACGAGGTCAAACAGGGTGCCATTAATGACAGGTAACAATGGAGGACAGAAGAGCTTCTTAAAGAAGAAGTTTACGGTCTGTGAGAGCCAGAAATCTTGCTTTGTTTGTGGGTGACCAAATATTTGTTTTCTTTCCACCATGATTTACAATTAAATTCTTTAAAAAATCCTACAATGTTGGATTTCCTGGATTTTTTTTCCTTTTTTGTTCCTCATTGGTTGTCTCTCATAGTTGAAGTGTACCTGTGATGAAATTACAGACCTCTCTCATTTCTCTAAGTAGGAGAACTTGCACAATCAGTGGCTGACTAAATACTTTTTTCTTACTGTATGTCAATGGACTTGCTTCATAGTGATTGAAAGAGAAAGTTGTGCATGTGTGTCATTAAAGACATGTTTAAATATGTTCTAATTTTAACTCTCCTCCTCATCCCAGTGATAGTGTACTTTCTTTTAACCTGTGTCTACCTACATGCCATTCTTTACCGCTTCAGAAGAGTATATACTTTCTTTTATTCCAGCTTGACTGGGAGTTTTTAGATTGATTTCTTACAATACATATGTGACATATCTGAGTATCCTTGCTGCCTTCTGTTCTTTTATTTCCTTTTCCTTCATTTTCTTTTCTTTTTTTTTTCACTGGGTCACTTTTTGTTATGTGTTCAAAAAATGGGATGTACTAGCTAGAGAGGTCTGGCAGAGCGAAGTACAAACATGCTGGAAGGATTCAAACATCCCCCAAACACACACACACACACACACACACACACACACACACACACACACCTACATGACCTGGAATTTATTTAACTTCAAATTAGCAATTGTCTTCCACTGGAGTATATTGGCATGATACAGATAATTAAAAGAATATGTTCTGGAAGAACAATAACAATGAACTAACTTTGCTTGGAGGTGGAACAGAACCAATCAAGAGAAAAAGCAAAACAAGACCAAGTGATCTAGACAACAATAATGATTACTGTGTGCCAAAATTACCATCAAAGACCAGGGATTGAACCAAAGAATCTACACCAAAATACAAAAGCACACATACACACACATGCGCAAATCTCTCTGGAGACCATGGCTTACTGCAAAAGTATAATTATATCTAAATAATTCCCACCTACCCTTCAAAAAACAAGAAAGATCTCTCTCTCTCTCTCTCTCTCTCTCTCAATTCAATTCAGTGAGCTTTAATGGCACAACCATTGCAGTGGTCACAGTAGTGCCAAAGTGATATAACAGAAAAGTTAGTACCAAGAAGATCACATATTTCATAAAAAAAATATAACAAAAAGAAACATCAAAGAGAAATGCAATCAGAAAATCAGAAAAGGCTGAGACAGTATAAAAAAGACCAATAAAAACACAGTATTCTTAATTTACTTTGAATTGTATTAATTGCAGACAAGTTATTTCATGTTTTGTGTGGTCATCTTCATTTAATTTGTTAATATTCATCTATTCCTGCATTTCAAGCTTGAAACACATTCCAAAAACATTGGGACAGAGCAATTCAGGGCTAGTAATGGGGTAAAATAAAAGGATTTCAAACAGGCCATGTCAACAGGTAATCATGTTGTAATCATGATTTGGTACAAAAAACGAAGACGTCTTTGAGGAGCAAAGATGGGCAGAGGATCTCCAGTTTTTCAGCACATGTGTGGGAAAGTTATTGAAATGTTTAAAAATAATGTTATACAAAGAAAGATTGGAAGGGATTTGCATATTTCTCCCTCTACAGTGCATAATATCATTAAACGATTCAAGGCATTTGGAGGAATTTCCATGCATAAAGGCCAAGGGCATGAGCCTAAACCAAATACCTTTGATCTCCAATCCGTCAGACAACACTGCATCAAAAACCATCATTTATCTATAGCTAATATAACCAAGGGATTACTTTGGCAAACCTTTGTCAAGCTTTAACATATGGAGCTACAATCACAAATGTCACTTAAAACATTACTGTACTTAAAAAAGTGTCGACTTCTCTGGGTTCGGCATCTGGGATAGACCATCAAACAGTGTGAAATGTGTACTGTGGTCAGACGAATTAGTGTTCCAAATCTTTTTTGGAAGAAATGGATGCTGTATACTCTGGATCAAAGAAGAAAAGAACAGCAACAAGTCTAAATGCCAGGGGCTGTCATGATATGGGGTTGTGTCAAGGCAAAGGTCAATTACAGCAGCATTGCTGTCTACAATGCTGGCTGATGTTATGGATGTCCATACATTTTTCAACAAAACAATGCAAAACCACATGCTGCACATGCTACAAAGGCCTGGCACAGAGGATACAGGTACTGGACTGTCCTGTCTGCAGTCCTGACCTGTGCCCAATAGAGAATGTGTAGAAAATTTTGAAACAAAAAAATGTGACAACAACAACAAACCCCATACAGTTTCACACTGTAAGTGTTTTAGAAGAAATGGCAACACTACAAAGTGGTCAATGTGCTGGAATGTGTTACAGGTCCTTGCAGGAACAGATGTGTATTAACAAATGAAATGAAGTTGAACAGACAAAACATGAAATTTCTTGGGTTCTTACTGTCTGCAATGAAATAAATGTAAAAGTAAACATAAGAAAGATTGCATTTATTTGATATTTGCATTATCCACACTGTCCCAAAATTACTTATGTTCATAAAGACTCAAAAATAGCAAGAGAGAAGAGAAACCATTAACAAATTGTAAAATGTCAATTAATGCAATGGTAAATTAGGGCTACATGTGTGTTTGGTGCACCACTCAGACCCTCAGACTATGATAAGTAGATATGTATTTAGCTGCCAGAATGCTGCTTTCTATCTGCTCTCCTAATGTGCAGCTTCTCAGTGTTGTTCCTGCAGGAGATTTGGGGATGAAACTGATTCATCTCTCTCTCTCTCTCTCTTTCTCTCTCATAATTCATCTCAATGGTACTGGAGATCAGATCTCTAACCATAATAATGAAGCACACATTAATGCTATATGTTGTAGCACTTCCCTCCACTGAAATAAGTTTACCTAGGACAAATAATTAAAAAAATACAAAAATCCTTCCTGATCCACAAATAAGAAAATGCAGTTTCACTTCCCCAGTGTCTAAAGGTTTTGAACCTTGAGCCCTTGCTGTCAGTGTTTGACATTGTATATACTGATATGAAACTTGTGTTTGACCAAAACACACTCCAAGAATCTCTTTACAAACAGCTTTTGTTCTGGCATTGCTTCCATAGGCAGTTTCTAACGTGGTAGTGACAGGAAAGACATTTGCACCATGCACTGCATCAGTTGGCTTCAATTAGTTGTGAACCTACTGCACCTCACAATATTCTCTTATTCAAATGGGACGTATGCGTGATAATACATCTTTTAGCAAATGAGTGTGTCAGAAATAGCTGATCTTACTTATCTCTTGCTTGTGGCTTTGGAAGTGTTGATGTTCCAGATGACTCACAGTATATGTATTGTGGCAAACCTCACTTCAGAAAAACACCAATTGCGCAACACTGTGAAGTTTATAAACCGATGTGACTCAGCTGGTGATCATATAGCTAAGTGTTTCTTTTGTTTCTTTTGTCCTGAATAGCTGTGTCATGAATCCCAAGCTAACATAATATGTGACGCCTGTTTTCCACTTGGTTAATGAATGTGGTCCACATCCTCTTCCAGTTCACTGAAATTCATGCTACCATTATAAATTGACAGCAAAAAAGGAAAACAAGCGTATGGTCAGATTGCTTAGGTAATGTCTGCTCCAGGGAAAAACCTGCATCCTGGAGTAAATTTTCTCCACCAGGGAAAGAATGTGTGGGAGGATTTCAAATGCAATATTTCACTCCTCTACATTTCACACCTCATTGGCTCCAGTCAGAGAGTTGATCAGTATCAACTAAGGGAAACACAGGGACACAAAGTCAAGCTTTAAATATCTCCTGGAGACGGAGAACACAGCTTAAATGGATGCAGAGATACAATGTATTTGAGAAACTGAGATAAGAAATCACCCATGCAATAATTTGGTGTGAAAACCAGGAACCAGCTGTTTGCAGCTTGTACAATAATTTTGCACCAAAAATATTCAGATAAGCAAAATCACCTTTCAATCAGCTTTAAAAGGTAACTGAAATATAGAAACGAAATTTGATCAGACTGTGTTGCTCTAAAAATAATGGAGGTTATTCATAAAAGTCTATCAAGAAACATGCATCCACCCATCCATAAAACAACAATAACAGTGCTGAATGCAGCAGTAGCCATTTAATACAAGACTAATTAATCCTGTTTATTACTTCCAATTGGAGGTCAGTAGTCAATTTAACCCTTAATTTTAAAGCCAACTCTATCCCTACTAGTTAAAGAATAAATGTATGTACTTGGGTTTCAGTGATTCCTTTATTTCAATGACAGTCTGATCACAAACTTGTTAGTTTGTGAAATAACCCTTTCAGACACACAGCATATGCTACATAGCCACATTTATGTGAATTCTAGTCAAGCATGCAACTATGCCTACTCCACAGAAAAAGCATCAGCCATAGAATGTATTTGAGCTTTGAGACTTGGCCCATTGTCCTGCTGGAAGTAGCCATCAGAATGGGTACACTGTGGTCAAAGGGATGGACATGATGAGCAACCATACTCAGGTAGACTGTGGTATTTATACAAAGCTCGTGTGTAGCTGGAGCTGATTTAAATAATTTCATGCAGTATCACATTGCCTTTCGACTGTTTGTGTTTGCCCATTTAAGGCTTAAAATGTGAGTTTGGTGAAGATCATGCAAGAATTTGAGGTATTTGAGGTATGGCAGTAGTGAGTTAGATCAGACAAATAGTAGGGTAGCGAATGTTGGTGGAACTATTGGTCCTCTCTTTCCGCAAGCTGCTAGTGAAGAAGGTCTTTACTGTCCGTGATGTGTTGCATATGTTTGCAGTGAAGGATAAATGAGCTTAGAAGTCGTTGCAGAGTCCTGTACCTGAGGGTGGAGAGAGCACTTTCCATGCCGTCTGTCCTGGGATGCAAAGCCCCCTTGTGGATCCTCTGGTTTTACACTGATGTGTGTTTACGTAAGAGAGAAAGGGAATGAAACAGTTAGGTATGTGTTTTGTAGTGTGGTGTGCAGAGCTGAAGACCTATGCGCATGATTGCAAAGATGTCCTACTGACACGTGGGAGCATTCAGAATGCGAGACTGAGTGTCAAACTGTGTACTGATGTGTGTTTATGTACATATGTGTTCATAAGAGGTAGTGTGCGAATTGTGAATACTGAGGTCCGCCTGGCTCCCATGGTCCTCTGTAGAACTCTCCTGCACTCGGTCTACTCTTCTTATGAGGCGCTCTCTAACTCCCATCTTCCCTGACTCAGGCGCCACCTGACTCTTATGTTTGGTACAGCACTGCCTGTAAAGGGTTCTGCACATTGCCTTACTAGCCCCTCATGAAGGACACACACACACACACACACACACACACACACATATATATATATATATATATATATATATAGTAATAATGTTCTATATATAGCACAGTTATTGTAACTCTGCAAGAAGCAAGAAAGCAAAGTTTGTTTGAACCTCTGATATAAAGAGTAACACTAAAAATATTTGTGCAAAGTAGCACCAGCATAATAGTCATATTAACATTTTAACATCTGAACATTGTTAAATAGGAATAAGATGATATTTTACAATTCACACATCATCTCAACACACTGAAATGTCTTATTTTTAATCCATTTTAGGATTTAGGATTTTCTTTTGCATTGGTCTAAGTACAGTAATAACCTAATCCTTTGTTGTTTCAGAGATGGCTCATTTTTTCTTTTCCAGGGTGTGGTTCCATTTCCTCCGTCTTTTTTCCTATTTTCCCCTAGACATTCTTTAACTATGACAAGAGGGCTTAGCCTATTCTAGCTCGGACAGCATGTCCATATGGTCTGCCTTCAATAAAAGGAGTGAACAATCCAAACCATGATGAGATGGAATAGTTCTCTGGATCAAAACAAGAACACTTGCATAACCACTACCTACAGGTCATTGTGGCTGCTCTGATGACTTTAAGTGTCTACTGACCCAGATTTATTCAGCCTGATTTGGCCATGACATGCATAATTTAAAACCCTATACCAATCTAGGGTCATGTATCCATAGACCAACTAGAGCTGGTGACCTTCTTGTCTAGGTCTCTCTGTACTCCTGCTGTTCATGTTAACCCCACTCCATTCACTTTATGTCCTGCTAGGCAGTGCATTTATTACATATACAGAGAGAGAGAGTGAGAGACAAAGACAGTGAGAGAGATGGGGGGGGGGGTCCTTGTGTTTGAGCCAATCCTACACCTAAACCTAACCATAACCGTAATATTTATCAGTCATTTATAAGTACCCAAAATATTTTCTGCATTTTTTTAACATAAGCTGCAAAATTGCACCTTTTTGTTCAGAATAGCCAAATAGTATAAATGTTTTATTTGTTCTAGCATTATAGGGTCATTTACCATTGTAAAAAGGGTAATACTCTCATGTAAAAAGGTAAACTTGAATTCTTTACAGAATGTTTCAAGTATGGTTTTACTAGGTAGCTTCTTACAAAGTGAATATTGTATACACTTATTATTTTACCTATAATAGTATTACTAGGGTGCTTGGGGAGTCGACACCACCAAAGGGACCTGGGCTAGAGTCCCTGCTGTGCTTTCCGGTTGGGTCGGGCAGCTTATGCACACACGATTGGCTGTGCACCTCCATAGGGGAGGCCAGTCTGGGAATCATCCCCCAGCTCTGCAACAGCGAATCCTAACCAGCTTTGTGACTAGTGTCTAACACCTGCCCACTCTGTTCTCCAGAGACGTGTGGTGAAGCCCCCATAACCCTGCCCAGGTAAATCAAGGTTAAAATGTGTAAAAGGAAAACAATAGGGTCAAGTTTATTTTTTTTATTAATTGCGTATTTATTGACAGACTCACGAATATATGTGCATGTATGTCTTTTAGAGAGTTTACAGAATTTAGCATTATAGAGTAATGCTGTGTAATATGCATACATTATATTATAATAGTGGCTAAAATTAACATATCCGAGTATACGGGTCCACAGGATGGAACTCCTGTCCAATTATAATAATAACAATAATAGTAATAATAATAATAATAATTATTATTATTATTATTATTATTATTAGCGCTCTCCTTTGGGATCAGCCAAATATTCTTACAGACTGTAATCATGCATTTTAAAATATTAAAATCTTCCCAACACACACACACACACACACACACACACACACACACACACCAAAAACCATTAACAGACACTTTCTTGTACAGTTAGAATTGTTAAGCAGGCATATTGAATAGACATGAACAGGCAGAGATATTGACCACACAGGCTAGGTGGTAGTAAGTGGTGACCATGCTGCTGCTGGTTCAGGTGAGAGAGCTGTCTGTAGTGAGTCAGAGTAGAGAGTGGGAGAAACAGGAAAAAGATCAGTGGTCAGGGTCCTGCTGGACTAAAGGGAAACACTGGAGGAGCTCTTCACCTTCGCCCCAAATTTCTTTCTTTTTCCCCTCATGTCTCCTCCTTTCTCTTTCTGCCATTCTTTCACTCCCATCCCCCTTTCCTTACAGCTGACTTCCACGTTGCCACGTTGCTCTGCAGCGTTATTAAACACATGGAATTCAGCAACCCCACAAACTGCCGTCTGCACTTGGGCACACACAAATGTCTTATTGCTGCATATTTTTGCAACTGTAAGCAACTTAAAAAAAATTACTTCTTAGAAAAGTTTAATTTGGGACACTTTTAACTTTTTTAAACTTGTAAATAATAACTAAATTAGAAATAAGACATGATTGTACTTTTTCTTTGTTGCCTTTTATTTTGTTTTTTAACAGTTTCCTAAGATTGAGTTTTAAATGTCTAAATATGATTTGAATTCATGTCCGAGTATCATTTTTAGACTGCAGACAGAGTGCTTGCTCAGTGCTAGTGGGTTACAGTGGAACCTAAATCAAATGAACATAAAAACGCAGCATTTTGGAGGGACGTGTTTATGATGTGTGGTTTTCTTTTTAGATTAAGAAAGCAACAGATTCTACCTTCTAATAGGAAGGGCTTGGTTATATTAATATAAATAATATTACAGTTTCAAAAATAATGTTTAAAATGTCACTCTCAAATTATGTTATGAATCGAAACATTTTCTTTTTACTAAAAGTTTTACATGTGTTGAACTGAATGACTGTCTGACATCACGGCCTCGATGGATTACATGAAGATGAGCTACTAATAGCCTCAGCATATTAAAAGGTCAGCAATGGGTGAAGTGGTGACTTGCTTTGAAATAGCTTGTTTGTATTGTATTGTCATTTGCTTCTCTGTATTTCTACACAACTGCTTGCTTAATACAGATGTAAAATGGTGCATGGCTTCAAAGCATGAATGCCTTGTCTTAAGATTTTAATTTGTGGTTTAAGCTTTATGTTTGGTTACCTAGTAATCAGGATTTGTTTTCAAACATGGTGGTGCTTGAAATCAATGCGACCAGGTGTGAGTGGGCACCCTATTGTATTTAAAGAACAGAGATAGATCTGTCATAGTCTGATCTTCAAAACATACTTGTGGAAGGATATCAATGCAAAGAAAAAGTACATTTCTGATAATGGTGACGCTCATCAGGATGGAAAAGTTTTCAAATCTTTGAACTCCACCGCTTGTACAGTACTAATGCGTTCCTAATTCATGATAAAATCCATACTGGCCTGCCATCTAGTGCTGTGTTTATGCTATCACTCATTCTAATACCTTACATTTTACTTCTAACACGGATTTTCATGCACCTGTGTATTTTTGTATGCATGTACACTATTGTGCTGGACTAAAGGGAAACACTGAGTATGTAGACACTTTGATTCTGATCTCTTATTTTAGCAACACTCACTGCTTAGTAGTTCTAAGAACCATTTAATTCCCATAGACAAATAGTAGCGGCAGAATGGATTGTACTGAACACCTCAGTGGCTCTAAACATGACACTTAATAGGTTTACACTCCACCAACAAGTCATTTAATTAATGTTCTGCCCTGCTGTCCCAAAACAAAGTCTATAAATAAATGGTTTGCCAACACCAATACAGAACATGGCTGGATTACAGAGATCCCTGACGTTAATGACATCAGACACTTCTGAGATCAACTGAAATGCCAACAGTGAGAAAGGGCTTACTGTCCAACATCAAGGATATGCTCCAAAACTTAGTGGAAAGCCTTTTCAGAAGAGTGAAGGGAAGACAAACTCCATACTAATACCCATGTGAATGTGATTTTTAGGTGACCACCTTTTTGGGTGACCACTGTATGTATGCAGTGTATGTATGTACAGTGGTGCTTGAAAGTTTGTGAACCCTTTAGAATTTTCTATTTCTGCATAAATATGACCTAAAACATCATCAGATTTTCAAGTCCTAAAAGTAGATAAAGAGAACCCAGTTAAACAAATGAGACAAAAATATTTTAAATGATTCAATATGACATATTAGTGAGTGGCAAAAGTATGTGAACCTCTTGGATTATCAGGTAATTTGAAGGTGAAATTAGAGTCAGGTGTTTTCAATCAATGGGATGCCAATCAGGTGTGAGGGTGCACCCTGTTTTATTTTGAAGAACAGGGATCTATCAAAGTCTGCTCTTCACAACACATATCTGTGGAAGTGTATCATGGCACGAACAAAGGAGATTTCTGAGGAGCTCAGAAAAAGAGCTGTTGATGCTCATCAGGCTGGAATCTCTAAAGAGTTTGGACTCCACCAATCCACAGTCAGACAGATTGTGTACAAATGGAGGAAGTTCCAGACCATTGTTGCCCTCCCCAGGAGTGGTTGACCAACAAAGATCACTCCAAGAGCAAGGCGTGTAATAGTTGGTGAGGTCACAAAGGACCCCAGGGTAACTTCTAAGCAACTGAAGGCCTCTCTCACATTGTCTAAGTTATTGTTTATGAGTTCACCATCAGAAGAACACTTGAACAACAATGGTGTGCATGGCAGGGCTGCAAGGCGAAAGCCACTGATCTCCAAAAAGAACATTGCCTGCTCGTCTGCAGGTTTGCTAAAGATCACTTGGACGAGCCAGAAGGCTATTGGAAGAATGTTTTGTGGATGGATGAGACCAAAATAGAACTTTTTGGTTTAAAAGAAAAGCATTATGTTTGGAGAAAAGGAAAAACACAAGCATTCCAGCATACGAACCTTATCCCATCTGTGAAACATGGGGGGTGGTTAGTATCATGGTTTGGGCCTGTTTTGCTGCATCTGGGCAGGACGGCTTGTCATCATTGATGGAACAATGAATTCTGAATGATATCAGAGAATTCTAAAGGAAAATGTCAGGACATCTGTCCATGAACTGAATCTCAAGAGAAGGGTGGGTCATGCAGCAAGACAGCGACCCTAAGCACACAAGCTGTTCGACCAAAGAATGGTTACAGAAGAATAACGTTCATGTTTTGGAATGACCAAGTTCAAAGTCCTGACCTTAATCCAATGGAAATGCGTGTGGACGGACCTGAAGCGAGCAGCTAATGTGAGGAAACCCACCAAACATCCCAGAGCTGAAGCTGTTTCTGTATGGAAGGGAATGGGCTAAAATTCCTCCAAGCCGGTGTGCAGGACTGATCAGGACTGATTTGTTTAACTGGGTTCTCTTTAGCTACTTTTAGGACTTGTGTGAAAATCTGATGATGTTTTAGGTCATATTTATGCAGTACAGAAAATTCTAAAGAGTTCACAAATTTTCAGGCACCACTGTAAATGCTTAGGAATAATAAGAAACGCAGTCTTCAAGAACTGTTATATACAAAAAGCAATCGTCATTGCCCCTTTCGTCTGCATAATGTATTACAACATTTGGGGTTTCTTTTTTGTTCACTGTAACAACAATTCTAATTTCATTACTTGGTTAAGTTTGTTCATTTCTGGTTACAACTACTGTGTAATACAATTAGTAACACCAAACATACGAATAAAAAATAAAACGAATAAAAGCACATGATTTTATAATCAAATAGCAAATTTGATTACACATAGGAACAAAATTATTCTGAAATCTCTAAAGCTCTTTGCACATATAGAACTTAAGTTTCACAAAGCTGATGTGACTAAAATGTTGGTTAAAATGTGGTAAATAACACCACTTCAGAAATGCCTTCAGTTTGAATTGGCCTGTGGGTTCTCATGATGCTGCAGTGTTTTTCACTTGTTGGTACACTTTTTTAGAATTTAGAATGGTGGGAAATTAACCATATCATTAAACCCTAATGTGGTGCAATGCCTGTGGTGCCTTCTGGCCAGATCAGGTGTCACCTGCAGACATGATTGGCTGTATCGGAGGAAAGGCCAATTAGGTAATCATCCTCTGGAGCCAGAACAACGGATCTGACACAGTCTTGTGATGGACCAGGAAAAGTGGTGCTCAATGCATGGTAGCAAAACATTTGCTCCATGCAGATAACTTTACTTCATATTCTGCATGGAGCATATGTACTGCTACCCTTATGTAGCAGGACGCTACCCAGTCAAGACTGCCCATGTCTACAAGGATTTACATACACTTTTATGAAAAGCCTAAAGTGATTTGTTTTGATTTTCAAAGTCAAAAAGACACACTTAAACCACCTTTACAGATTATCCTCTAGTTCTCTCCTCTAGTTCTATGTTCTCTTAAGTTTAAGACTGTAAGAACAACGATGCTTTAAACACAAACATCACACTATCAGGATACTTTAACAAAAATGTTATGATGTAATTTTTAAAATACAGTTATGTAAAGAAATTGCACTGCTTGATACATACCTTCAGTAACTAGCAGAGTAGAGGGTAGTAGTGATCCTGAAAAAAAAATGTGAATCAGTAATCATACCATTTTTTTCTTGTTTCAGTTTTTTTTTCTTAATTGTCATGATTTTTTGTCTTTGCTTTTGGCATCTCATCTAGATTTTCAGGCTGCAGTTTGGGCCTGAAAGTGCTGAGTAAATTCAGAACAATAGGGTCAGCTCTAGGTATCAATGCTGTAGTAGTGACACCCACTCTTTAGGGTAGTGTTTGGAACTACCTGTCTTATGAGAAGTTCTCATTTATTGCTAGTCATACTATTGATCAACGTAATAATAATAATTATGGTCTCCTCCTACATTCTTACTGTTACAGTGATCTGATTTGTGGGCTCTAGCTCCCATTTCTGTTCTTCTTTCTTCATTACTGAATGATATTGGTGGTGATAAAGAACCAGTTCATGTCTCATGCTCTACACTCACATTCTGTTACAGTGTATATTATGTAGACTTGAATTATGCCCTTACTTTTTTCCTTAATACAATAAACCAAAACTACATTTGTCAAATTACAGTTAATGTCAGTTATTCAAATCCACTGCATTCAGAGAATCTACAAAATTGGATTTCCCTTGTAATTTACTTGTAATGGTTCTCAGTACTTACTTGGCTAAAGCATTGAGGTCTTGGCAGGCTCAGATCCAAAACAGCAAAATCACTGTTATCATATTTCCTGGTCAGAGTTCAGGGGAGGAGAGTTCAGTCCTGACAGCCCATGCAGACATGTTTCCAGCACAGCTATAGAAGCATTTTGACCATGTTAAAATAATTAAATTGTCTATTCATTATTGGGATTTTCCAGCAAAAAGTCAGTTGCCGCATCAGAACATTTATCAGTAATAAATTCAAATAATTTGGTCGGCCTCGGTCAATGTTATAGGCGTACAAAGGACATTCTGGCCTTTTCTGCTACACATCCACAAGGACTCAAAGTATACAGCATTACAGGAATTTTGTCACGCAAACACAAGAATCTACAACAATCTCTAGGATCCATAGTGGTTGAAGTCATCTGTATGGTGAGGTCAAATGTCTCGGTTTACCTTTTCTCTACAGCTTCGTCTACTAGGCAAAGTTTTTTTTTTTTATCGCTTTCGATATCAGTGGATATTCATGACAGGAACTAAGTCATGTTCATACAACCAGTCACATTCACACCAGAGTTTAGAGCAACCAATTAACAAATGTTTTTAGAATCTGGGAGGAAATCTGAGTGCTCAGAGTAAACCCATATGGACATGGAGAGGACATGCAAACTCCACAGACCAAAGTCAGGATCAAACCAGGGATCTCAGGTGCTGTGAGGCAATCATGCTAACTGCATGCACCAACATGCTGTCCCCCTACTGGCAGACTAGTGACAAGTCATTTCTGCACAGGTCTGTGACCTTAGACCTTAAAGTAAGACACTGAATTGTCTCCAAATAGTTAGGAAAATCAAAAATTTCCTGTGAATTCATAGCTCTGTGGCTTATGTAAAAACTGTTACGATGTTAGAGAACTGTTTTACTTAGAAGTAATGACTCATGTCATTGTACTACAGCTCTAATAGAACAACCTAAAGAGCATACTTAAGCATGACTACTGTTAAAAGAGTTTAGGAAAGTGAGTTGAAGAAAATTGAGAATAAATTAAAACATTCTATATGTTGGTGGAAGCACATGCAAAGATG